>JACXGK010004036.1:0-40830 GCA_016801125.1 Novumbra hubbsi | reverse complement strand
TCTAATGGTTTGGGTTTGTCATATGGGTCTAATGGTTAGGGTTTGTCATATGGGTCTAATGGTTAGGGTTAGTAATATGTGTCTAATAGTTAGGGTTTGTCATATGGCTCTAATGGTTTGGGTTTGTCATATGGGTCTAATGGTTAGGGTTTGTCATATGGGTCTAATGGTTAGGGTTTGTCATATGGGTCTAATAGTTAGGGTTTGTCATATGGCTCTAATGGTTAGGGTTTGTCATATGGGTCTAATGGTTAGGGTTAGTAATATGTGTCTAATGGTTAGGATTTGTCATATGGGTCTAATGGTTAGGGTTAGTAATATGGGTCTAATGGTTAGGGTTAGTAATATGGGTCAAATGGTTAGGGTTAGTAATATGGGTCAAATGGTTAGGGTTAGTAATATGGGTCTAATGGTTAGTATACTGCTCCTTTTCTTTCTTTCAGCTGGAGATGATGAAGAGGAGCTCGTTGTAGGCTGGCAGGAGAAACTGTTCAGTCAGGTCGGTGTTTTTACCTGTCGTACCACAAATTAAATGTCTGGAATGTAGGGATTTTGAATAGGTTTGGGATTAAAGTTAGGTTTATGTAAAAGTTTATTTTACCAGGGTATGGTTGGTCTTAGGTTTACAGGTGAAATAAACTAAATAAAACTATTCTCAATGGTGAAGAACAAAGTGTCCTGAAATGTAATGAAAACATTTGTGTCTGTGCACAGTATGAATTCGATTTGTTTGGGAGTGAGTCAGTTTGCCAGACTCTTCTGGAGCGACAGTACCACGCGGAGGTCCTGGCTTTGGAGCGGACCACTGGTCGACCGAACCGCAGGATTTTCACCTACACTGATTTTGACCGTTACACCAATTGGGATGGAGTGGGTTTCCAATAAATCTCACATTCATTTCTGTCTTTCAAATTGAAATTCATTGTGTATCATCTTGTAGAGAAGAACCATTTGCCCAACAAATATGTTGATATACTCACTACAGCATGCCCAAAGTTTGGTGACACAGGTGGAGTCTAACCCTACCTTCCTGGAAGAGAGAATGGCCAATGTCAGACACAGACGACAGGACAGACGGCCAGTGTAAGTCACCGCTTTATTCATTTATTTAGCCAGCCTAGTCTATTACCATTTGCCAGAGTTTTCCGAAAAGGCGTTCTTCACTGTAGTGAGAATATAATGTCATTGCTTTAATTACATTACAATGACATCCACATTGAAGCAAAATCCACATTCTAGTGTTATGTTAAAGACATGGACAGTGTTTCAATATGTTATGACCCCAAACTGTTGATCTGCAGTGACAGCAGCATCCTTAAATCCAAGCTGATTACCTGGGAGCCTTCAGAGGACTTTGTGAAGACCAGCCACGTGGTCAACACACCTGTATTGACAATGCACATTATGGGGGACCTGGGACCTCAGGGCAAGTAAGTTCGTCCGGACGGGGCAGTGTATGTAAAAAAGAATTGTCAATACATTCTCATTTAAACACTGAAAGGTACCGTTTTTTTGGGTTTATTCAAGACTTGGCCAGAAGGAGAAGGAATGCTTGTTGTGCACCATAAGAGCAGATGGAAATGGTGTGGTCACCGTAAAACCAGACTTCAACAAAGGAAAAGAGCCCTACAGGCAAGTGCTGCATTAAAGTCGAACTGTTACTCCTTGCACTTGGAAGCACGTTCTGTACAATCCAAGATGTTGCCTGTGTTGTGATGCTATTGGCTGCTGTCCAGAGTTGAGTCTGATGGGGAGAAGAGGGAGGTGTGGCGTTTGACCCTGGAAAATGTTTCCAACCAAATCAGACCAGAAGAGAAGGAGCGAGAACAGCGAATGTACAAAGAAGTGAGTGACTGACTGTTATTCACTGTTTGTGTACAGGTTTTAGAGTTGGGATTCTGACATTATACACTGCTCAAAAAATGAAGGGAACATGTAATCGCCACATAACAACACCCAGTCAACTAAACTTACGGAATCTAAATCTGTCCAGTTAGGAAGCATAAGTGATTGTGAATCAATGTCACCTGTTTTGGTGCAAATGAAAGTGACAGATGCTCTGGAGAGGCAACAGCAAGACAACCCCAAAATGGGAAGGATTTTGCAGGTGGTGGCAATGGAAAATTGTTCTCTCCTTATCCTTCCTAACTGATTCTTCTCTAGTTTTGCATTTTTCTAGTGACCCTGTCAATACTGGTAGCATGAGGCGGTCGCTGCAGCCCATACAGGTTGCACAGGCAGGTTGCACAGGCAGTCCAGCTTCTCACATCTATACATGCAGTACAGTCTCAAGAGCAGGGAGGAGATACCAGGAGACAGGCCGGTACACAAGGAGAGCTGGACAGGGATGTAGAGGGGCATCAACCCAGCAGCAGGATTAACTCCAGAATAGAATGCTGCTGTTCCATAGATTCTATTATTTATAAATGCGTTGCTTGGTAGCAAAATATATAGGTATAAGGTTGTTGATTTTAGTTTATCTCACACAGTCTATATATGTAGTTGACTGCAAGAGCCTGTCTCATCCGTACTGGAATGTTGCTAATTTTAGAATATTTGTGCTGTATACGTTGTAAAGCCTTCATGGGAATTCTGAGGTTTTGTTAAAATAATAATACCTCATTTTGGGTTACGCTTTATGTTCTGGGTCAAATTGAAACAATGCTTTAATATTAAAACATTACGAAATAGCATTTACCACCTAGAAATGTATTTTTGGCAAGTGTTTTTTAATGGGGACCTCCCCTCTCTTTCTCCTTGTAGCTGTACGTACGCCATAAAGACTACCTCAACAGCTTGGTTGGCCAGGACTTTGAAATGGTATGTAGTCTGTGACCGTCATATAATGACAGTAGTTTATGCACCCGAAGAACTGACCATTATATATATATCACAACACTGTTGAGTCCTTTCATTGCAAAGCAGTAAACCTGTGCTCAGATATCATGTATACCATGTTACAGTAGAGCCACTGTTTCCTTGACTAGTACAATTATAATTCTGCAGTGATGTTCAGAAGCCAAACATATCTTCTGTCGGCAATGGAGAAAAAAGTATTGATCCTAATATCAATATTCTATTTTTTACGGTTCTTATAAATATTTCACAACACGAAACTAAGTCACTGAACACTAACTGATTTTGAGTGTCTGTTTAAAAAAAATGAAAAATAAAAAACTATGGAAATGTTAAGGGGCTGATCAATGTAATTCAGAAACATTGTGGAATTGTTCAGGGGTTTCAATACTTTGCAAGGCAATGTATCAGCGTTTTGTTGGCCATGTAACGGCTTCCAACACTTTCATGTGTTCGTGCGTCATGCAGCCTCCTCCTGGTGTCCTGTGTCTGTGGGTGAATGGAGAGATAGGTGAGTCATTGACAATTATAATATGATTTCCTGTATTGTTTGTATTAGGTCTCCTGTAATAACATTAGTTTGTCTCCTTCTCCAGAGTCAGCCAAAGGCTTTGAATACGACAACTTATACATACACTTTTTCATGGAGCTGCCCAAAAGTGAGTCAAAACCAGCTAGACTCCCTCTACGTATCTGGGTTTTATACTACAGCATGTAAATTCCGATTGAATGTTTCAGACCAACTTGCGGTGCTAGGTCCAGAAACACTCAAAATAAATTATAACATTGCTTTTATAATGGGGTATAATTGTAATATCATGAATGCTGAAATATGTTTCATAAGTTTTCTACTCCCACACATATTTGGTAGAGACACTTTTCTCTGCAAACACAGATTTGTCTTTTTGTACTTTAATACCAGGTACTGCGTGGCGAATTTCTACCTAAATTGTTGGTCTGTCTGTGGCTTCTCTCACAAGTCTCTGTGTTGTTTTGAGGGACAGCCTGTTCTTGGATATTACACTTTGATATTATTTTGTTACATTTCCTAATTATGTAGTGTCATTTTGCTAGTACAATTTTCCACTTATATATATTGTCATTATGCTATATACACCTGTATATTCCCCATATTTGACAGGTTTAATTTTGAAATTCCTGTTTCTTCGCATATTTTAGCTGGTTGTGTTTAAAGAATCCTATTCTGCCTGTTCTGCCTAGATTGGTCTACTCTTCCATTCCAGACTCTCTCTGGGGTGACTCAGACTTGTCGCACTAAGGCCATTGGAAAGGTGGGTCTACACATCAGGTCTTCAATTTGAACTATGTTCTTGATATGGTTAGAATTTACACAATAACAAAATAATAACTCACAGAGTAACTTCATTGTAAATTGATTGCATTATTAGGATGGTTCAAACTGCGTTTCACTATTTTTCACATGTGGAATAATAGTGAAACATCATCACTATGAAATAACACATGGAATAATGTAGGAACCCAAAAAAGTGTTTAAAACTAATGAAATTCCATTTATATTCCAGGTTCTTGAAAGTAGCCACCCTTTGCACTGACAGCTTTCCACACTGTTGGCATTCTTGTAACTTTTAAGAATCTACAATACGTAATTAACTTTGATCTGTTAAACACTTTTTTGGGTTGCTACTTGATTCCATGTGTGTTATTTCATAGTTTTTATGTCTTGTATTACTCTAATATTACTCTACAATGGGGAAAATAGTAAAACTAAAGAGATACCATTTTGACTAGAACTGTGTTTGATTTGCGCTGTCAAATTATTGAAATAATGAATTGCGATCAATCCCATAATCTTCTATAGTTAATCAGTTTCAAGAATTTGTAGAAATGTTGTCCTAAATATAGACTTTAACAAGCAGTGCATTTTGTTAGACATACCATGTTTTATTGTAAAATATGTCTGTCAATTAGATTTGCCTGTGTCCCTTATAGGGGCACTTTTTTATTGTATCTCTGGCATAAAAATAAGCAAAAATGTACATTAGAGTTCTGCAGTTAATGTTGTAAGTTAATGTTTCACAATGTTTTTCAAAAAAATAAATCAGAGTGAGCGACTTATTTTCAATTAAATATGTCTCGCCAGTACGTCTATTGGTTTACAATGACTTGTAATCTCCTTTTACTAGCTTTAGGCACTCACAGTACCCACCCTAAACCACTCTGAACTAGCTAGTAACTATACCAGTTTCTTTCGGTAAGAGATGATCAGTTGTGTTATTAATTAAAGTCAGGATTCTACACAATGCCCCTTTAAATGTAGCCCCTCAAATTATACATCATACGCAGCATTATGATTAAACCTGGATTGTGAAAAGAATGTCGGTGTTAGTGAGTCTGAATTACCATAAGACTTTACCACCGGTAAAAAGTGGAACATGCTTTTATTACGTCTGCAGGATGATGTTGCCTTCTTTAGTTACCCTTTCAGCTTTGAGGCATACTTCAGGAGAGAAGATGAGACAGATGGTAAGTTTATAATGTATTTACATTTATTTCAATATTTCTTCTATATTGTCTTCCTTATAATAATTATACCATTTACATTGTAACAATAATTTTTAGGGCTCCATGCATTCCATCATTTATCGTGTTTTACATATTTCTGCTTATCCTGTTACCGTAGAGCACCTCCCCCAATGGCCCGTTCTGTACTTCAAGGTACTCTCCCTGGACTTTTGGCAGCGCTACAGAACTGAAGGCTATGGCTACCTAGTTATCCCATCTACCCCTGGTAAGATGTGTACTGTATATAGCATGGCTCTATTCACGGAACGGTTGTTCTGTCAGAAAACATTTAAAAGTTAAAAAACATTTGAATAACGAGAAAGTTGACTCATTTTGGTGAATGAATTAACATGATGTGACCACCAATTTTCTTTACAAATGTTATTTTACTATTATATTTTAGGAAACAAGCAGAAATAATGACCTGCTCTGCTTAAAACAACTGTATATGTACCCCATAGGGAAACATACGGTATCGTGTCATACCTGGAGACCCCTGCAAACAGGGACTGTGTCAGAATTGAGACGTTTCTTCATTGGGGGGTCCCCTGAGCTGGAGGACTACAGTTATGTCAGAGTCCCTGGGACCTTTAAGGTACAAAGAAAACCCTGGCCTTAAGAGAATTTCTTTAACTGCAATTCTAGCTAACCCATTTAACTCTCTATGTAGGGAGATCGGCTGAGTCGCTTTGGTTTCCGCACACTGACCACAGGCACTGTCACATTCAACCTTCACTGTATCCAGCACTCCAGGTGAGTCAAGATATTCTGTTGGACACACACAAAAATACCACATTTAAATACACCGCTCTCAAAAAGTAAACAAACCCGTCAGGTGGTGGGTCAGTGATGTCCTGTGGAGGCACATCCTTGGAGCGTCGCACAGACCTCCACGTGCTAGCCAACAGTACCCTGACTGCTGTTAGATACAGGGATGAAATCCTCAGAGCCATCTTCAGGAGAACCTCTGGAACATCATGTATCGGTCCTACAATGCCAAGTAGCGCCACAGACTGTCCACTCAGTCACGTTATGAGTTGTTGTGATGAAATTCACGCAAGTGAGGAACAGCCTGTGATTTCAATTGTTTAGTTTGAATCCAGCCGGGTGATTTTGGTTTCCATTGACCGTTGTTACGTAATCTTGTTCTCAACGAATTACACAATGTACAGTAAAGATTTGGATCTTTAATCAATTTCATTCAGTGAGAACTGATATGTAATGTCCGTGTTCCCTTAATATTTTTAGCAGTGTTTTTCACATGAATTATAGATCTGGATGCTTTACATTTTAGATGTTTTTGGGATTTGCTGTTTGTTTAACATCATTTTGCTTGTTTTTTGTGCAGGGCGTTTGTTGATGCCAGCACCCTCAAGAAGAGGAGGCAGAGCGTACTGGCCCAGCTGGGAGGCTTTAGTCAGCAAGGGGCTGTCTATAATGTCCTCGGTAACTGTTTTTTAGAAATAATTTCAGCATTTTAAGATGCCGGTACACAATATATGGAAGGAGGAGGTAGCCTGCTAAGAAATGTGTTTGTGCTCTTATTGGCAGAGGCGTTCCAAAGGGCTAGGAGACGAATGCAGGAGGCCAGAGAAAGTCTTCCTAGAGATCTTATCAACACTACAGATCCACTCAGCACTGATTCCACGGCGTAGACACATTATGTCATCCTTTATTACGTACATTGTGTTATAGTGCAATTGAACACACTGCAATAACCTTAAAACTGCTAAAGGGAAACAAACAACATCCGCTGTTCACCAGCCAGATGTGTGTTTATTATGTAATTACTTCTAAAGAGTTTTGACAATTTTAAGGGATTACCTTTTTCACTTTATTTTTTATGTGCTTAAAGATATTTTCAGGCATGTATGGCTTTATTGATAATGATGATGGGGGACAGAGAGGTTTTCGATCAATAAACTGTGAACACGTGCTGCAGCAGTACATTTGCACCCGAGGCCACATGGTGTTGTGTTTTATTGAATTTATAAAGCATTTTCAGATGTATTAACTGTAAACCATGTTTCGGTTTCCTATTTTCTTGATTTTATAAAACTGAAAAAAGGATTATCTGAGATTACATTTTTAGTTTACTTTAAATCTGAGACAATAACAGGAGTTTAGCTTTGGAAAAATTTTGTCAGACAAGGTGAAGTGACTTGAAGCAGTTCTGGATTGGTTTCCACTGACATATCTTTTGCATGTTGTGGGTTGTGAATGGGACAATGTGGTTTCTGGTTTATTGGATTGACTAGTACAAAAGCAGCTGTAATGCTAATAGACACAGGATAGCATATAGTATAATGGCTCTCAAAAGTATTTGCCCCCATTGGACTTTTCCACATTTTATAACAACATGAAATTAAAATTGATTTATTTTGTAGTTTGTGCCAGTGATCAACACAAAAAAATATTTCTCTGACTTAATAAAAGAAAACAGACTATAATTGATTGCATAAGGATTCACACCCTTTTTTCAATATTTTGTAGAGGTACCGTAAGCCACAATTACAGCCATCAGGTTATTTGGATAAGTGTTTACAAGCTTTGCACATCTGAACACATCATTTTCCGCTCAAGACCGGTCAAGCAATTTTCTACTTTTTCCACATATACTATATACAAACTTATTCCACATAATTAAGTTGACTGGGCCAATCCAGGACATTTCACTTTTTATTTTTAACAGTTATTTGTGGCTTTAGCTGTATGTTTGGAATTATTGTGCTGCTGGAAGATCAATCTTCCATGGTGTCTTACAGACTTTCTCCCAAAATGTGTCTGTACTTTGCTGTATTCATTTTGCCAGGGTATCTTCACAAGCTCTACAGGCCTTAACACAGAGAAGCATCCCCATAGCATGATGTTGCCACCACTATGCTTCATGGTTGACTGTTATATGTAAAGCGGCTTTGGGTCCCATAAAAGTACTATTTAAGTAATTGCTGAAGCCATGTGTAAACAACTATTTAGCTTCCTAATAGAGACACGTGTGTCTTGGGTAAAGATTAGAAAGTGGAATGAAGGATTATTGCCTTGGGTCACAAGGCAAAAGAAGCCAGTTCTTGCTTGCTAGTCCTGTCTTCTTTCCTCCCTCCCCCACTTTTCAACATGTGGGCACATCCATGGTTTCTCACATAGGCCATTTTGTTGACAGATCTGCCTAGCTCCCCTCTTAACCCACTCAGAATTAAAATGATACACGTAGTTTTTTTCAATTTTACATGATTATAAGAACTACATCTTCAGCTATTATGACATTGGGCCTATTATCTACACATATTTTGAGATGAAAGCCAAGTTCAAACTTCACTTAAAACCTCAATCTTCAGTCTGGTCTCTGCAGTCTGCTTTGCAAGCATTCTCAGGAAGAAACAAGATATTGCTAATAGGATAACTCTAATATGTGAATTACATTTATTTATACTACACTGCAACTGGTGTGCATGTTTCTGACCAAGCTGCAGGAAACAGACTCCATGAAGGTCGGTGGCATGAGGGGCCAAAGTCCTCCAGTGGGACCTGTGCTCACAGCCCAGCACCATACTGCTTGATTGGCATTCGCCATAGAACACCAGAAATGGCAAGTGCCCCGTTCTCTCAAGACTGGTGTTCTGCAGTGTGTCTGCAGGGGTCCCATTAGCAGGGCCCTGTTTGCATTTACGTAGCTGGCCTATGCAAACCTTTACTTTGAACCCATGCTCACACTTGAACCGTTCATCTGCATGATGCAGCCAACACAATGCTTAGAAATAAGGCAGTTACTTTGTAATATTTTGTTATAAATACAGTGCATTCAGAAAGTATTTACAGCGCTTTACCTTTTGCACAGTTTGATATGTTAAAGTCGTATTCCAAAATACTGAATATTTATTTTTCCTCAAAATCCTACACCCAAACCCACATAATGATAATAATTTGTTAATTTTCTGATTCTACCTTGTTTTACCTTGTCAAAACGAAAATAAAGGAGTATGCTACTCCGTTGACAGGAACGTGTGCCCAAAGCACAAGTGAGACAGGTTCTCAGTAGCAGCGCAACGCAGTGCGACACAAGCAACAGAAAGACAATAACGAACGCAGAGACAAGACACATGAGGGCTTATATATCTAGTCAATAGGCAACAGCTGGAAGGAATTAGGGAGGGATGCATTCACAGGACATGGGAAACAGGACAAACACAAACGATGGTGCCTAAAAGGCCGGCGACATCGAACGCCGGGGGGCTACGCGGACAGAGGAGAGCCCGACACCAGGCGGAGACGTGACACATTTTTGAATAAGGGTGTTACATAACAAAATGTGGAAAAAGTGAAGCGCTGTGAATATATTACGGATGCACTGTATGTCCAAAATGTACATACATATGTAGATAATATTTGCATTACATACTTGTTCTTATCACTCTAGTTAAATCGACAATAATGTTAGTGTGATTGAAAAATAAATAATAATCCCTGTTATTTTACTTAGAGTCCCTGTAAAAGTCCCTGTAATTGTTGCTTATGCCAACTTTCTCTACATTTTGGTTATTTGTTTTTTATTAATTCGTTTTTTCTAAATGTATTAATTTTTTTCGTTTTCTATTGACCTTCATTTCTAAGTCCTAGACTAGACTTGTCTGCGAAACCGGCCCATAGTGTTTCTTAATAAGCCTTACAGCCTCCATCCCCCAAACATATCCTGGGAAAATGTGTGGGCAGCAGTCAGCATGCATGTTCTCAGGATACCATAGCAGTCTCAGTGGTGAGTGGGAGGCGTATATCAACACCAGTAAGGACTCAACACACACCACTTTTTGTTTTTCTAAATGCAAAAGAGGCAAAATTGGGGTTGATGAACATTGTGTTCTGTACTCACCTACCAGTAGATGTCACTCTTGGTTTAGTGGAGCTCATACTAAATAATGTTTTTTGTATGCAAACTTTTTATGGACAGACCAGATGGATATTTGTTAAAACAATACTCACATGAATTATCTATTATTTGAAAAAAAATTATAATATCAGGAACTACTCACACTTGTTTGAACATATGTTCTGACCTTCCTCAGATAATCAAATTGTTAAACCTTGTATTAGCAGCAGGTTTAGTGAAATGTATATTTCAAATGTGACTTTCTGCGGACATTGGTCTTAATAAGCAGCAGTGTAAGCCAAAGGACACAGACATCTGTGTATGCGTGTGTAATCACCCCGGCTAGGCCCTGGCCACCTGCCCAGTGTTTAGGGACCAAGAGGTCAAGGTCAGTTAGAACACAACCTTCACTTAATTATCCACCTCTTTGCAGAGATCCAGCTGGCACCACTCACACACGCACACACACCAACAAATTCTTCCAGGCTCACGTCTAAATTTGAGATTTGTCCTGTGTGGTACAAATGTATCAGTGAAGACACCATCATTCTTGTTTACATGGATCGCACTACGAAAATCCCTTTACTGTTAAGGTGGTATTGTTCACACTGCTGTATTTCCTGAAATCTGAAATAAAACAGCCTCTTGAAAATGACCAATGAAGATACTTTTAAAAGCACAACACTTTCAATGCAACAATGTGTGAGCAATCAAATCAGGGAATTAATAGAACTTAATTAGCAAAAATTATTGATGTTTTTTGAAGTGTCATTTTGATCTAATACAGAATACAATAGATGGTGTCCACATCCTTGTGATACCAAAGTTACGGGTTAACTCGTCTACGCCAAAAAAAGAACACAAACAATCAGGTAGTATAAGACTCTGTACTATCAGTAACCCCAGTACTCCTGTCTTTACGCCTTTATTACCAGCGCTAGTGACAACTAGCAGAGCCCTGTCTCCTCTCTCCCCTAGACATTAGAAAGTGTCAGCATTTCAAACTTCCCTCTGTTTATCAGTGGACCATGCAAGCATTGAATGCCTTCAGCCAGGCCTCATCACCGCCAGACACTCGGTGCTATGCAGTAGGCCCTAGAACATTCGCAAATATAGACTGCCACAGGCCAATAGAAAGACAAAGCAATACGTCATGTGTCGGGTATTGTTATGTTCTTATGAAAAGTGCTCATGCTGGCAGTGACATAGAGTTCAAATGTGAGCGTCTAAATTGGTTATGTAAGAGTGATAGCGCGCCTATGTTGGGTGAGATAACCACAGCTTTTTGTGGCACATGGGCTTGGAAGCTAAGAGGGTGTCAGGGGGCTTGGCGGTAGGCCTGTGTTACATTAGTGTCAGGGCTGGTGCCATGCTCCTCCAGCACTCAGTGCGTGTCAGGTCTGTGTGTGTGTGCGCATGTCTTTGTGTGTTACATTAGTGTCGGGCCTGGTGCCACTCGTCTCTCTTAGTGAAACCCTAGGGCCCCTGCTTTTATCTGGGCCCCCAAGGCCAGCCTTGATCCCTGCCTTGTAAAACACTGGCCCACGCCATACGCCGTGTGACCCTGAGAGGGACTACATCCTATTTTTGCAAGACACACAAAGGGTGGAAAGTAACAGCGACCATGTTACAGGCAATACATATAATACCAACAGAAACAGTGTCAAAAACTGAGATAAATAAACCAACCACATTTTAAACGCAAATACACACAGCTTAAGTCATTGAAGACTAGACACACATCCGGTACTAAACAATACTGAGGAATTATATTTTAGGCTAATTGGATATAGAGACAACAACAATTCCTGCCATGTGCCTCCACACTGTGTTCTGTTCTGTGTAGATCTCACTACATTGTATTTACATCGATGTAAATATCTACAGTAGCTAGATAGAAAAGGATTCTGACAATGTGACCTTTTACGTATCCAAAGCTGATTATTTGGACAAACTAGTAGGACCAAGTAGGATCCCTATACACACTCCTATCATTGGCCAGCACCCAGCCAGAGCATGCAAGCAGACCTTCTGAGGAGAAGCAAGCTCTACTCTCAGTTTAAAAAAGATAATTACTTTGTTTTCAAGACACGTTATTGGTTTGCAAAACTTTTTAGCCGGTCAGAGATTTCAGAAGGACGATCACGTGATCGATTATGTTTCTTTTACAACATATTAGCTTCCAGCTAATGGCGTTGCTCTCCCTGTTTAATGCACTGCAATGTTTCATTGCTTTTAACTGGGAGCAGTTGAAAGACACAGTAAAGACCAATCACTTTCTCCATACCTAGTTGGTAGAGCATGGTCGTTGTGGGTTTGATTCTCATTAGGGGTCAGTAAAACATCAAAATGATGCACATGATGTGTTGGTGTTGTGCTGAGTAAGAGCATTTGCTAAACAGCTGGTGGTGACAGTCAACAATTCTCCATCGAACCTTGTATCAGGTAAATAGTTTTTTTATTTATCTGTAGTCTATTTATACATGGAAATATGTTCCCATCAATGCAAGCTTTAAATATCTACCAACAGCAACTATAGTAAGCTTGCTATTGAGCCAGCTAGTTACAGTTTCTAGCAAGTAGGGCCTGATAGCTTTATAATTCATATTTTAATAATACAAAAATATATTATATACAAGTTTGTGGCCCTGTATTTCTCAAATGGTAGAGCGTGGTGTATATGATGGCAGGGTTGTGGGTTCTATTCCCATGGGGGCTGTGAACAAAAATATATGAAAATGTGATTTTCTCTGGATTAAAAGCAACTGCTATTTTACGTAAATGTAAAACAAGGATTATTAAACTGTGGACAGCCCAATTTATTTAATTCAAACTGAGAAACAAGACCACATTATCAACTGTTGCAGAAGACTAGTGGCCTAGTTGTTGGAAATAAAATGTCAGGACAATCATTGTATTTCTAGCTCATAAACCACATTCCTTTACTGTGATATTTGTTATTCCAGTCCATTCCCTTTTTTCATTCATGATCTATTCCACTCTCCAAAAGATATATTATGCATTATTTATTAAGCATGGGCGGAATGTTTTCTGTTTTAATCAGAAATGCTGAAACTATTTAAATGGTCCCTTTACTTCATATCACTTCCAATTCCATTTACCTGAACACTGGTTACTCTTAAATCCTACTCTTTCTGTCATCATCATTAATTTCAAACCCTTCATTCTTTACCATAGAAACTGGATGCATTTTTATGACGATTATGTTCTACACTATCTACACTATCTCTAGAATCGTTGCTTGCTGAGGTGAACATGACAATGCTCTATGCATCAACTTGTTTATGACACTGTAGTTTAATGGAAAGGTAAACCACCTTATTTCAATGATCTAACTTTATTTACTATGCATTGAAGGAATATTTGACTAATCATTAAATAAATTATTAGACCCGCCCTCCTTTTTGTTCCTGGACAACCAGGACTGAAATCAACATTCTCAAGCATTTCGGTGATCTAATTATTTGAGTTACCTGATTAATTGTGACAGCCCTACAATAGATCATGAAGTCTGCCTTTACAGACAACAGGCTTCTCAGATTTAATATAATTGTTTATAGAACTTATCTGACAGGTCAAGACATTTTGGTTGCTCTGGGTGGTCATACCTCAAAGGAAATAGAGACATCATGTGGAGTTCCTCAGGGTTTGATATTGAGGCCTGTACTATTTAATTTGTATGTGTTACTGTTGCTTGGTATTCATTTCACAGGATGCAGAACTGTATATCTCTATATTCCCTGAAAATATATCCCTATTGATGCTTTCATTAAATACAGGCCAATGACCACAATATTAAAGCCCATATCAGAAATGTTTTCAAATCTGCCAGTTATTATTTAAGGAACATCTCAAGGGTAAAACAAATACACTGCATGGCCAAAAGTATGTGTACTAATTATTGTCTCCATAGACAAAAATTGGCAGTACAATGGGTCATACTTAAGAGCTCATTGACTTCAAACGTGATACTGTCATAGGATGCCACTTTTGCCACAAGTCAGTTTGTGAACTTTCTGCCCAACTAGATCTGTTCCGGTACTCTAATAATAAAGTGAAAGCATCTAGGAGCAACAGCAGCCCAGCCACAAAGTGGTGGACCAAACAAACTCACACTGGGTCCGCCATTGCTGAAGTGTGTAGTATGTAAACATCGCCTACCATCTGTTGCATCACTCACCAGGACTCCAAACTACCTCTGGAAGCCGCATCCGCACAATCGTTATTTTTCATAAATTTATTTGTAACTATAATCAGTGACGGATGAATTTCGTCTACCGTATTCTGCCCAACTCTACCGACATCTACACAAACACACACGGTATATAGTGTCCCAGAGGCCTTGCGCTTTACACAAGCTTATCAGTGCGTGTGATTGTGTGTGTGTTGTTTTATGTCTGCCAACGTGAGGATTAGTGTGGTGGTGGTCAATGGCCAGGCCCTCATCCCACAGCACCATGCGTTTCCTAAACCTTCAGCCCTCCCACCCAAGTGTGTAACGTCACATTTATCTAAGGTCACCTATGTTGTCCACATTCCAACAGCCCACCGCACACATTTCTTGTCACGTGGTACTGGAGACAGTGGAGTTGCTAGTCAATCACATGGTTTGACTGTGATGTGTGTGGTGTATGGGGGCAATTGTGTAGAAAGAAGTTAGGTACAAACATAGCTTTGCAACAAAACGTGTATTTTCCCCTGCTGCACAATATATTGCTATTAAATGAAGTTTTTATATTTCATTCATTTGATGGCATGTCTTGACAGTATGAAAAGTTCACGTAAATAATAGTGGCATTATCACAACCCGCATGACACTGTAACATCCATTCTTAGCTTTGCTATGGCTACTTTGTATGCTCCTGCATTGGGCCAGATTCCTTTCTGACGGCTCCAACCTCCCACCAGTTTCTTCTGATTGAATTGACTTAAACCTTTTACCCTGTCCTGTGGGCTGTGTAGTGACAGAGCAGCTGTCTGAGTGAGGGGCCATGTGGTTAGGAACGAGGCAGAGTAAGATGACAGAGCTCTCCCTTCCCTGTGACAACTGGGCCTTTCTGTTGAACAAGAATGCTCCATTAGAGATGGCACTGCCAGGAATGGCACCCATTAATTTATATGTATTTATGTTGTAATGGCAAATGTAAATATATGCAGGAGAAAAATATGTCTTTATAAATGAAATTATTTTTTACTACTTCATCTCTAAAGCCCATAATTAACTGTAAGATCATTTGTTTTTCAAAAGTATTAAATAGTTCATTAAATAACCTGGATACATTTATTCAACTTTGACTACATTTTAATCCCATTTTGTAGTATAATACAATTAGAAAAAATAGAAAACAGAGTACATTACTTTGCTTTACATCGGTTGTGATGTGTCGTTTTTAAATGACACTTTTTTTGTCCATTACGTGTAGTGTCCTTTCTTAAGCCACTGTTCTCTTTAAGAACAACACATCACAATAGAATCAACCTAATTATGGGCTCAGTGTATAACCTTGAATTCTACTGACTGGTCTACCTGGTCATGTTGCTTATCTAGCCTTTATGACTTATACTGCTGGAGGCAACAGCCCACCTGTATGTTGTGACCCACTTGCCATCAGCATGTTTGATAAATTATGTGTATTCTTCCTAGACACTTTAACTCGTTATTGTGTAGTCTTTGGATTTTATCTTTATTGATTTGATATCATACTTGCTAATTGTCTTTAAGAAATGCCATCGTCAAATTAACTGAAGATATAATTCAACAAAAAACTGTTTACCAAGAAAGTTTTACATTGAACCGAGCTTAAAAGTATTAAGACTAAGCCTAACTGATTAAGACATTGCATTAAGACTAAGCCTAACTGATTACGACATTGCATTAAAACTAAGCCTAACTGATTAAGACGTTGCATTAGGACTAAGCCTAACTGATTAAAACATTGCATTAAGACTAAGCCTAACTGATTAAGACATTGCATTAAAACTAAGCCTAACTGATCAAATCATTGCATTAAGACTAAGCCTAACTGATTAAGACATTGCATTAAGACAAAGCCTAACTGATTAAGATATGGCATTAAGACTAAGCCTAACTGATTAAGACAATGCACACTTTCTAATGTTAAGTTATGTTGAGTATTTTCAAGTGTAGTAGTGGCAGCATCATATTTTAGGTTTGGTTTTCACCATTAGAGACTAGGGAGTTGTTTAGGATCTAAATAAATGGTAATAGAACATAGCTCATAGTCTTATTAGAACCTAATATTGGGATTCAACAGATGATACCCCAGAATGCCTTTCCAACAGATGTTGTGTTTTTCTGAATGGATCCGTCTTTGTTCTGACTTAAATATGCAAAAAAAATTGTAAAACATTAGTGGATAGAAGAAATTTGTGAATAGAAACATTTTAATATTTCTCTCACCAACGATTTCCATATTGATACAAAACCTGACAAGATAGGAATGTGTTCTGCATACATTATCTGTTTTTTATTAAAAAGATATGACAAGGCTTGAGTTTCATCAAAGAGTCTTAACACAAGCATCTGTCTATAAGAGACTGATTCATTTTCTTTAATTCACAGGATAGTCACCTGTTGAATTGTCCTTTGGTAAGGAATGTTTTGAGGAGACTTTCAGCCAGCTCCCCCACCCCCACCCCACTGCAATCCCAAGAACAAGAGATATGGCCAGCTGATTAAATGTTAAACTAGTTTCGGCATCCCCTGGGATGTGCTAAACCCATTCCAACCCTGTTAGCTCCCCACACTCTAGTCCCAAACAGCTGGTCTGAGCATTCCCAGCTATTCCCCAGGGCCGCCTGGAATCTGCCGCTGAGGTAGAGACATAGGCTGCTGGGGCTCCTAACTCTGCAACCCTCAGCTGGCTGAGACAGTGTTGTGTCCTATCAGGCCTCCCTATCTCACCACCACCACTTCCTGTGTAACTGCTTCCTGACCCTGGAGACAACACAGCTTCAGACTTTTGATTCCAGATTGCTTTATCACCACAGGACTGACAATCGTCAGTCTAACGGAAAGATTGAGAAAGATTGGGTGTGTGTGCTTGTGAGCTAAAGAAAGGGCTTTATGTAACCACAGTGATGGTTGCTCTTTGCTTAGCAAGCAGTTGTGTTGGGACAGTAAAGACAGTGCATCTTAAATGTTACGTTTTTTTCTACAGGAAAGTGAATTTTTTCAGAAATGCTGTGAGGACAATTTAAAAATGCTAAACACAGATAAATGTCAAACTTGAGTATTACCCAGATTATTTGAGTTTTCTTTTCTGAAGACAAATTAATATTCATCTCCACTGCTTTACAAGTATAATTCTCCCATAGTTCCCTAAGCAATAATCTTGTCTAACACCCCCCACAAAACAGGCCTCAGCTCACTGCCACACAAACACACACGTTGTTTTTCTTTCTTTGTAGGGACCAGAATTTTCCCCACAATTTCACACCCAACCTATAATGCTTAATCCTAAAACAACTCCAGTTGTTGCACAGACTAAATATGTAGGTTGTACTCCAAATAGAATCCTGAAGTTCATCTTAAATTTACTGCTCTTTGAAGTTCAACAACCATAAACTCTATTCCATTGTTTTTTTTTATTTGTGAAGGTGTAGTAAATATATTTTTCAAAGCTGCGTTAGTATTCGATAGGTAATGTTTCCTGAAACTTGAAGATTTGCCTACAGGCTTTATGTTAGCGGGCTAACGTGATTTGAACCAAGCCTTAACTCCAATACCCAAGTTTATCCACAAAACTTGCTTTTCGTGTTATTATTATAGGAACACAAAAGGAACTATATTTCTGAGGGCAACTGAGGGCACCTCAGCGTCTTAACCCAGCGTGTCAATCAAGACTTCATGAAGGTGGTGATATTAAGACCTCAGGGTCTCCTCTGCCTTTACTTGGGGATTAATAGTTGTATTAACAGTGACAGCTGACAAGGAGGGTCATGACAGAGAAACAAACAAGACTCGGCCATCCCCAGACCGCTCCCCTTAATCCAGCCCTGTTTCCTGCTGACAGATGCCATATCATGAAGCTGCAGGCCCCGGCTCTGGCGCCAACCCGTTTTATTGCCCGCTGGGTGCGCTCGTAATCTCCTCAGGGTTGGCGGTGTTGAGTGTATGTCAAGGCGAGCGGCCGAGAGTCAGGCTCTCGCCTCAAACTGCTTGACCGGCCCCCAATTCTACAGGCCTGTGCCTGTTGCAGCCCAACACATGTTCACACTTCATGGCCTCTCAAGGCCTGGAGGTAAAACGTTTGGGGATTTTAGTTTTTTAATGTTTAAGTGTTCGGGGTATTTAAGTTTGGGGGGACTTTTTAACGAGTCAATGAGTACTTGCAACATTGTCTTTGGGCATTATTGGGCCCTTATTTAACAAGAATGCATTCGCACAAAGCTGTGCGCCCAACCATGTGTGCAATCTTATATATATATATATATATATATATATATATATATATAAGTGGTGTAAAATTACACTGTCTTGTCAAACAAAGTTAATATGGAAAATAGGATTTATGTGCGTGAATTAAATTGTGAGAAAAATATACTTATTTTTTCATAACTACGGTAGCCAGAACTAACAAAGTAAACAGCTAAACCAACCAAAAATTTATCTGGTTTATCTATTCTGCCCTACAAAGCCTAACCGTCGTAACTACGCCTAGAGTGAAACTGATGAAAATTACTTTAATGTTTTTTGATTGTCCAGCCTATTATGTTGTAGGTAGATGAGTGGACATAGGTTGTTTTATGTGTAATATTTGGTTTTAATAGTTTTCAGCAACATTGTTTTATTTTCTTATTTTTCATTGTATTTCTATTTGTTTTTATTTAAAGATGTGTAGGTGTTTTATTAATAGATAATGATGATCCTTTCCCTCCTCAACAAGTTGATCTTCATTATCTAATACAAACAAAGTCTTCACCCTCACGTTTATTAAACAGAATAAATAAATAAGTACATAAACACTGAGTTGTTTTAAACATAAACAGTGAAAAATACTGCTATTGCTTTAAATGAAATGACCTCGTAATTGCTGTGCTTGTTAGACTGACGTAACTATTTACATGCTTGTCCCTGCAAAGTTACTGCTGTGTGACTACTTTAATTCAGGGATATATCCTACTTAATGTGTGAAAGGGGCTTATGACCTTATATTTATTTAGCTAGTTGTTTGCTTCTAAACTAGGGGGTCGATTCTTGGGGGAGTTGAAATCAGAAAGGGGCGCAGCAAGAAGTAAATGCGGCGCAAAGCAAGCACATTGACATTGTCCGTTTAGTAGCTAGCCTAGGCCAAGTCATTTAGATTTCCTAAAATCATGGATAAACTGCATGACACAAGTCCCAAAGAATACCTTGCTATTTGGATTATTTACTTGAACATACAATCACTGAAGTCTTCATGGAGCAGGTAGGCTAACCATATTTCTAATGCTAACCACTGAATTGCATAATATTGTCCGGTTATAATGTGGCTATAATACTTGCTTTCGTTTAATGGTCTGCTACTGTTTACATACCATTTGCGGGTATTTGCGTTTTAAGTCAGGTTCCACCATGCCGGGTACATTACCAAGCCAGACCAGGACCGGTGTATCTAGACACATACGTCGGTCTGCCATAGTTTAAAGACCGATTTTGTAGTTACTGCAATTATTTTGATATCTGTTTGACTGTTTGATATCTAAAAAATGTATAGGCATTTGACCATTCTAAATTCGGAAATATATTTGCCAATGTTTTATAACCATTAAAACTACAAAAATAAAACCAACTTTAAGATGTACATAGTCTCTCAAGCTAGATCGCTAGTCAAAATATTGCATCATATTTGTTTGTCTGAACTTTACATGATTTACTTTTGCATTGAAAGTTTCAATAGCTAAATTGTCTATTTTTGGTTCCGGTTGCAGGTAATTTTGTAGAGCTCTGGCAGTTCTAATTCTGTTCCTTCTCACACAAAGGAGCAGATACCCGTCCTGATGCTGGGTTGATGCCCTTTTATGGCCCTGTCCAGCTCTCCTTGTGTAACGGCCCATCTCCTGGTATCTTCTTCATGCTCTTGAGACTGTGCTGGGAGACATAGCAAACCTTCTTGCGATGGCAAATATTTATGTGCAATCCTGGAGAACCGGACTACCTGTTCAACCTGAATGGGCTGCAGGTACCGCCTCATTCTACCAGTAGTGACAAGGACACAAAAAAATGCTAAACCTTCCTGACTGAGAGGAATTGGTTAGGAAGGATAAGGAAGGAGCAATTGTCTGTAGCTACCACATGCAAAACCACTCTTTTTGCTGATGTCTCTCCAGTGCACCTGTTGTCACTTTCACTTGCAACAAAACAGGTGACATTGATTCACAATTTCTTATGCTTCCTAACTGGGTATACTGTGATGATTACATGGTCCCTTTTTGAGCAGGAGACAACTGAAATGAATATAGACACTGATTTTTACTGATGGAGTAATACACATGAAAGCTAGCTATTGACATATTTCTCAGCCAAACCTAAGCTACACATCCAAATAGCAGCATACAGGACATTAATTTTAAAAGCAAAACTATAGTTTCACTTTTGTGGCTAATGTCATCAGCACATAACACTAGGACCTGACTGAGATACAAAACAATTATGTAGATAACTGACATTAGTATTCAGACCCTTTGCCATTACACTCCAACTTGAGCACTGAAAGTTCCCAGGAGCACAATGGGATCCATCTTTGTGATATGGACAACTATGGGCAAGATGAGCCTTGTGTCATGGAGTTTACCAGGAACCAAATGGCCACTCTAACAAAGTTTCAGTAGCACAGATGAAGCCCAAATTGTTTCTTGAGTAGCCTAGCTAAAACTGGATTTAAACCCTGTTTAAACATCTGTGGGGAGACCTAAAGATTGCAGTTCACCAACGCTACAGATCCAATCTAAAGGTGCTTGAGAGGATCTGCAAGGAATAATTGCCGTGATCACTGCCAAATGTGCTTCTCAAGTACTGAACAAATAGTCTGCAAGGTTATGTAAATTACATTTTTCAGTTGTTTATTTAAAAAAAAAAAGGCAGACATTTTAAAAACATGTTTTTGCTTTGTCATATCACTTTGTTTCCCCATGTATTCTGTGTAGATTAAAGAAAATGTGTATTTATTCAATCTACGATAAATTAAGTCTTTAACACGGTGAAAGGGTTTGAATACTAAATATTTTCTTCTTAAGACAACTTGCCTTTCTTTACTTGCACAGTTTAAACAAAGGGCAAGAATACACCTTTCATCTTAACCCATGTCCCCTTCCTTCCTCAGCCGCCACCGTCTGCAGTGGTGCTAAATGAGCAGAATGCAAGGGGCGAGACAGCCATCCAAGGCTCTGTGTTCCACTGCCAAGAGACGTGCCATTTGCTCCCATCCTTTCAGTGGAGGGCAGAGGGAACGTCTGCAAAGGCACGAATAATGTGCCAACTCTGGGAAACCCAACGCTGAGCAGCCCTTGCCACGGTAGCGTGTGAGCAGGATTATGGTGAGTGCAATAAAGCAGAGCAGGCTGAAGTGGAAATGGTGTCCTCTCTCCCCATCGGAAAGTGGACACTTGGTTGTTGTCAGGAGCTGATATAGGTTGGAGGGAAAAGGGAGTGGAGATGTGGTTGCATGTATTCAGGGGTGTTTAGTTGACATTGAGAGGGTTGTTTGAAGTGGAAATGCAATTTGAATTATTTGAGGGGCTAGTGCAGTTAGGTCACAGGCTGGAAATAGTCCAACCGCGCAGGTTGAAGGTCAAATGGCAGCCAAGTCATTTTGCATAATGTCTGGTCTACTGTCACTGACAGCATCAAATTGATATCAGGTCATAGATATGTCAATGATATCATAATGTGGTCATACAGTAAACATTTCTGCCTTTTTTTCAATGAAAATCATTTTATTTAGTCATTTCTGTTGTTTTAACATTGTTTACATTTTGACGGTTCAGTCATTAAACAGACACTCTTATCCAGTTAGTTGATCCATTTTCAGAATCTTGGTGGAACCACGCAACTCAGTAGAACTACATTCTGCTAATATAGTCCACACCAGGGCTCAGCAAACTGAGGCATTTTTTATTATTTCCACAAGTAATTTTCATGATTGCATTGATTTTCACTGAACGGTTATATTTACCACAACATTTCGTGCTTGATTATCCAATGATCTTTTATGATGTTGCAGCAATTGGTTCCTCTCAGCTGCTTTTTCCTTCCCTGCTAAATTCTAAACTAAACTGTGCTGACAAGCTATCACATTGCTAGCAGCTGGCAAGCCTTCTTTCATTATTTAAGTTCAGCACAAAAATGGCATCAGCCTCAAAACAAGTGTCAGCTCTTTTGTTGTTACTTCGACCGAAGAATATAGATTAGTTCTACTAATTGGTAGGTTGATTTGCTTTCTCTGTTGTGACAATTATCATTTGTCTGGACTAAACTGTACAGCATTATTGTAGAATTCGACCCGTGAGGCAGACGGGGCAGTTGAACTTCTGAGGCATGTGTGCAGGTATGAAAAGCAAAGCACTGTGGGACCTACGAAGTTGTGCAATATGTGCGAAACATAAAAAACTATTTACTGAAGTTGATCACACCAAGGATGCTTTTGTAAGTGAGAGTCTTGATGGACTGTCTGAGACAAATCTGTAGAGGTAAATAAAATCTGGCAAATTATGCCAGATTTTTCTCACACATTTGTTTGCAGCAATAATGTTATTTCCAGCAGCAATATGTTTTCATAAATGGTTTTTAATTGGGTCTGTGCTCCCCCCTCATCCATTCCCCCAATGGCTATTGTATGCTCTCTGACTTCATAATTGTGTTGCTTTCCAAAAAATATATATATCATTTCTGCGGTAAGAGAACATTTGAGAACATAACAGAAGATTTCCACCATACATAAGAAGACAAATAAAAATGATATTGTAAACAATATTGTAGAAAGTTGCTAAGGCTATCTGGAGTTATAAATACATTGGTTTTGCAATTCCACTTTTAGACACTAGAGCGTTGAAATTGAAAGTGTTAATTCGCAATGTCTGTCTTTCTGACACAAGTTTAATTCAGCTAGGTTGCTATTACAGGCCAATAATAAATATAACCATCTTCCGCTAACCTTGTTGAATAAATCAATTGTAGTATACATGTCTGACAGTAGGTAGGTTACACTATTGCTGTGCCAGTGCTGTAGAATAGGGCCTGTGCCATATTCTGTCTATAAGGCAAGTTCAAAGGTCAATGTTGAAATGGGATAGTTATTGTGTAGTATATAGGAGACTAGTAACTGGATACATCTGGGGGGGACACACAAATTGATTGGTGTTTGATTTGTTTGCAAAGTCAAAGTCAAATAAATGCGCGATACTGAACAATCATTCCAAAAAATTAATTGAATTCAGCCAGCTAATCTGATTAAGCAGGGAGCCAAATCCTGATAAACACATTATAAACAAAAACACTGCAGCTGAAGGGAGCTTTGCAGAATCTGCTGAGGTAAAATGTGGGAGGCTGGGACCATGTGGGCCTAATTTAGCTAGTTAAACAGAAAATAGTGCTGCCCTGGTCGGTACACTCTGTATCTTTTCCTTGTCCCGCTTTTCCCAATAACTCAGCATTCTTGGTGAACCAGGCTGGGGCGGAGGGGAAACCACATCCTCTTGGCTGGGCTCCTCCTGGAGCCAACACCTGGAAGAAAGTCCTATCACCTCTCCCCTTTTGTCCCTCCACCGACCCAAGAGGATTGGACTAGACTGGCTGCATACTTTTCCCTTTTTGTATTCATGCAAATTCAGAAAAACACCTTGAATGTATGCATTTGCTGTTAACTTACACTCAGTGGACAGTATATTTTTGTACACCACCACTTTTCTCCTACAGACTGTGATTAGATTGCTACATGCAGACAGTCATCAAGTCGTTCAGCTACAGTTAGAGGTTCAGCTAAGGTTCGACATGACAAAACGAAAGACCTAATTGATTTTGAGCATGGTATGAGAGTCAGTGTCATATGCAGCAATTCCAGTATCTCCGAAATGTCCACCACCTGGGCTTTTCATGCAGAGACAGCATATAGAGCTTACAGAGAATGAAATACAAAAAGAATACAGTCAACAACAGTCCTTTTTACAATCACACCTAGAGAGAATGTCAAGAATCGTGCAACCTGTAGTTCTTTGTTATAGATTAGTAAATGCAGCAGGCAGACTCATCATTTTCTACTCCTATCAGGCAAAAACAAGTAACGGCAGCTCCAGTGGGCACTTGATCACCAACACCGGACCATTGAAGAGTGGAAAATCATTGGACAGACAAACCACAGTTTAGTGGCCGGCACAGTTATCAGTACCTGAACCCAATAAATGATCTTTGCTATGAGATGGAATGGGCTGTTTGCAGCATAAAAGTACCACTGTCTTATCTGCAGCAAATGTGTGACACCAGCTCATCAGCATAGACTAGCATCCCTGTGGAACCTTTTTGACACTGTAGAATTCATGCTCCAAGGATTTTAGGCTGTCCTGAAGTCAAAGCGGTCTGACACGGAACTAGATGCGCGCACCTACCGAACTGTTCACTTGAAGACAAACCATGTATTACCCTTATATACTTACCCAATGCAAAGAGCACACTTATACACCCACAAAAGCTTGTGTCAATTTATAGAAGCACATTTTTGCAGTATGATTAAGTGACCTGGAAGTGAGTTTGATATACTAATGGGATTGTAAGATACACAATACTGTACTATCCCATTTTAGGTAAAACAAGCCTCAAAGTGCAGGACATCAAGAGTACCTCAAGTCAAAAGACACTGATCTTTCCTGACCGACTTTGCTGACAAAGTACAAATTTTAGCCGACACTGTCTCATAACATCAAGGTGACTGCAGGGCTTCTAGTAGGATTCAATAACAGGAGCTGGAGGGGGAAACGTTGGCGTGTTGGAATTGCATGCCCCGTCTTGACACCCCAACTCCCTCACCCAGCTCGCCGTTCCAGTTTGAAGAAGAGAAAACATACGGTCCTCATGGAGATGCGAGTCTGCGTAACTATGCAAGAAAGGAACTTGATGGCGACAGAGATCTGAATGGGGAAAAAGTCTGAGATGGAACAGCTTGCAGTCTCACAGATCCATAAAGGCTTCTCTGAGTGGCCGGCTGAGCATCAGTCACAGTAATGCGGTCCAGATGGATGGTGGTAAGACAAGAGCAGCTCCTGGGTTGAGGGCGTTCGCAGACCAGCCAAGGTGAGCCAGAGGAGCCACAAACGTTAGCGTACACACTAGGTTTTGGATTGTGCGTGTTAGGTGTCTGACGCGACCTCGCAGGGGGTTCTTGCTGCACAAGCGGTTTGTCAGGTACAGAGGTACATTATGTGAAGACGTGGTGTGATGGTTGTCTGTTTATCGTAACTGGAGTTGTGTTTAGAAGAATAGTTTTAGTCCTTCATTTTTCAGATGAACTCCCCCATTAAAGTTTAGAACACAATTTCATGGCTGTTAAATAAAATTCGGGCCTGTGTTTCCTGCTTCCTGCTTCATTATGCTGTGGGAAAATAAGGACATAATGGAGGAACGGGCTGAGTACACCCATTAATAGAGCATTTTGTTAAACATTTCCAAATGGATAGAAGCTTGGAATAGAACCCAGGTCTATGACGGACGGGCTGTTGCATATTGGAGCTATGAAATGCCATCTAAATTATATTGGAAGTCGCACATGGGTTTGTGTATTGTAAAATACTGTTCACCTTTGCATTCTCTACAAATACTGATTCAGATTCGGTAAAAAAAAAAAGAGGAAAAAAAACAGCAATATGAAAGGTTGCGGCCCAAATATGGCATCCAGTCTCTCGCCCATGTTTGTAGAGCTCTTGTTAATCTGGCATGCAAAAGAAAGCAGAGATTACTTTACAGAGAGCAAAAGCCACTGCATATTCATCTTAAACGCAGATCCTGACGGCCCTGAACTTCTTGTTTCAGGGAGCCCAAGGAGCTACACTTTGTTTTGTATAAAGTTTTTTTTTGTTTTACAAGATTTTTATGAAATGAGGAGAAAGACAGAACCATTACTGGGATAAGAAGGGGGCTTTTGGTTTCCTGCAGCAGAGGGTAAAGAGGGTAGAGACCTGGTGTGAAAATGAGAGCCCTGGGGCTTTAACACGGCCCCACCGGAGATGCTGAATGTGTGAAAAACTCTTTATTGTTTTTGTTTTCCTTACTTTTACGTCTCGTGCTCGCTTCCCTCCATCTGGAGCATCTTGGGTGATAGAATGTGTCCATTGTTTTCCTGGCCCACCCTTCAGTTCACTGCTATCCACTAATCATTACTACAACAAAGCCTGTGGAGACAGCAGTTCCACCCCTGGCCACTCCCACATATAACGTCTAAAACAAGCTCAATATCTTAACTATGTTTTGATTTCAACGCTGTGAAGATCAGTGTTCATGGGGCTTTGTTTTCAAGAGGAATCTACTCGCATGGCAGTCACTGAATAACCTTTTCTTCAGTCAGCCCCCTGAAATGTAACAGTGACTCTTACAAAATGTTGAGACCGCTTCATTTCCTTCAAGGGCCACTTCCTAGAACTGACAATACTAATCAACCAGTTGTCTCACCAAGCGGTGGTTATTAATACAGACACTGGACATTGGGAACGCATTCAATTGTCATAACACTGACTCATCATCTGGCCTGGCTTGGCAGGGTGACAACACAAGACAGTGGGTGAACAGTCTCATATTGGCATGGAGAGGGCTAATGGGCTACATATGGCCTAGCAGGACATGTTTTACTACAACACTGGTGGGTCTGCACTCATAATAACAGTAATACTGAACCCCCCACACCCCCATGGGTGTAAGTGTTTACGAGGCTTAGTGTGTTTTGTTTATACACAAGCCCAGACATCACACGCACACACAATATTATGGACTCTTATTATGGAGTTGGGGTTGCTAGGGTCGTGTTACCAGAAAACCTTATTTTTTAGCAAGTTTCCTAAATTTATTATAATGTAAAAATACAGCAGAATAATGTCACAGCTGCAGAGTAGAGTTGGACACAACTGTTTCTTTAAATGGTTATCCTTCATGATTGTACAAAAATGAGCAGAAAGTCAATATGCAGGTGGGACTAGCTGTTCAATTGAATGTCAACAATCAAAATATTAGAAGAGAGCAAATAATGTTCATATACTGTACAGTAGATTGAGCACTATTTAATAATTATTTATGAACTTACTATCTAGCCAGCTCTTTTTAAAGTACAAAAAGAATGTGTAACTGCCCTCTAAAAATTCCCAAACTACTTTCCCCATGGCTTGTTCTCAGCTTTTTATATGATATTGTTCATGATGGATGTCTTCGAGAATATTAAACCTAACATTGTTTGTGCCAGATTATCACTGACCTGTTGTGAACATACTTCCATTTAGTCAAGAGTAAAAGTAATAAAAGTGCAGGGAGGTGCGTTCCCAGACATGGTGCCTCGCCGCCAACACTGAATCACTGTGCTGACCACAGTCACTAGAGAAATGACTGTTTCAATTCATCCATCCAACGGCATTTACGATGTCCCAGTCAAACCTGACCCGTGTCAACACATGCATTGAGAGTCCGTCCTCAAATCCACCATGTTTGGGTCTGTGTCTGCCTGCTGCAGAGCTAAACTGCAACACATTACAGGTTGTGCAGAAAGGGCAACTGGGTTGCCACCTGTCCTCCCTTGGGCCCTGCATGACTCTGGCCAAGGAGAAGTACCAGCAAGATCACAGGTGACCCCTCCCTCTGGCAGACAAGAGGCAGGAGGGAGTTAATGACCAAAAAACCTGCCCGCTCAACAGTTTATTTCCCTGTGCTTTGGCCCTCAGCAACCAGCCATTCGTCCCACAGAGACTACACTCAAATCATCAAGCCATGTCCAAACTCTTAACAAAACACATCTGTACTTCAGAAAATGACGTATAGGATAGGGTCAATTAATCAAATTAATTTATAAAGCCCTTTTCACATCAGCAGTTGTCACAAAGTGTTTTTATAAAAAAACCTATCCAGTAAGGAGCAAGCAACAAAAGTTTTGAAGCATAGTGGTTAGGAAAAACTCCCTAAAAGGGCTGAATTTTAGGAAGTTGCCACCCATTAACTCACCCCCCCATTGTATAGTGAACTTAATATACTCTACCATTCAAAAGTTTGGGGTCACTTAGATATGTACTCGTTTTTGAAATAAAAGAACAAACAAGTAGTTTGGTGTTTCTGGCCTAACAAGAACAATCATCTGTGTGAATCCTATACAGCTCTGGGCGGAACATTGAATTAACTGCTTGTTACTGCTTTCAGTGGCAAAACAATTGTTACACAGATCCAAGAGTAACAAAATACTACATCATATATCCAGCCAGACCAGGAAGAAATCTCAAGTCTAAAGAACTGGTCAAGAAAACTAGAGTGACGGTGAACAAGGAACTGACTTCACTTGAGAGAGTTTACAGGAAGAGCTTTTGATACCCACATATGAGAGATTTCAGATTGTGTTCAGTGCTCATGGCTGCAGAAGTCTCACTAAGATTAGCCTTTATGTAAAAGTCCACCACTGCCTTCTTTCAGCGTGAAATAGGTTCATACAAATCTATGAAAAAAAACCTTACATATGGAAGGAACACAAGAAAAGGATGTAAAGGATGAAGTAGGGCATAGCGACCAGTGACCCCGTCCATGTCATATTCAGCCTTATTCACTGTAAACACTCCGTCACTCTGTCTCTTTCCCCTTCGTTCTATACCCCCCCCCCCTATTAAACGCCATCAAAATGCATTTAGATGAGAAAACTCTCTGAAATCTGACCTAGATGATGTGGTGCCTTTAATAGCTGCGTGGAATTCAGAGATGAGAAGCTGATGTGTGTTTGAAACCTCAACAAGAGATGTCGACTGTCTGCTCAAAGCTGGATGGCTGTCAAGTAAAGCAAGGACACTGAAACGCTGTGAGAAATAGACACTGCAGTGAAACAAACACAGAAGTCAGCAAGTACTCAGCAAAACTAGGGTATAAAGGAGCGTGATTGGCCTGTGTGATATCTAGTTAAAATGAGTGGCGAACACTTCAATATCCAAGGCAAAGTAACAAGAGCATATTGAATACTGTACACTGAGGAATACGTTTTAGTACATCTCATCTAATCTACTTCAACAACCCAGTCAGTACATAGTATATGTGTTTGTGTTGGTAGATTCCAGTGACACAAGGGGTGCTTAGCTCAGCAGGTGGAACGTGGCAAAGGCAGGGGCACAATGCTCAAGGGGGAAACATTACCGTGGGACGCCCTCTCCGAGGGGCTGCAGCTTTTCAATGGGCTTGTTTCAATAGACTCATTTCCACATCAAAACTAGCGCATGAAAGAGATACTGCTGGGTGGGGGGGGGGGCGTGGGTAGTAAAGAGGAGCTCTATCAGCCGCCCCGTTTTTTTTCTAGCTTCCTTGAAAGAGGGGGAAAAGGCCCTGATGCTTTAATGATGTCCTTTAATCAAACATCTGGGCTGACACAGGCTTTTCCTTTCAGAGGATTACACAGATACTCTATCTTGTCCACTCTCCGACCATGCCATTAGGAACCTCCATTATGGTTCTGTCTCCCGAAGGGTTTCGGCATTGTGAGTGGTTCCACTGAGATACGCCGAAAAGCCAGGACTTTAATGTGGCAGATTTCATGGGTTTTGATTGCTTGCATAAACTTGCATAAACTTTGACGTTTCAGTTAGAAACTCTAGTAAAGAACAGTTCTACATAAATTATCAGACTATTTTAGTTTATGCCTGGCAAGATGTAAAATAGTTTCAACATTTCCAATGACATTTCTAAAATGTTAATTTACTTCCAAGAACAGTATGTGAATTATAATCTAACTTGAAATTCCTCTTCCAAATTGCAAAAGTATTTGAATTACAGAAATACTTACATGATTCTGAATTACATCTTTGTAAATGGTTGTTTGTATTCAGATTCATTGTTTTTCCATCAGAAAATTCAAACTCGCATGTCAACACAAATAGACTAAACTAACTAAAACTAAAATTTTGCTTTTTTGAATAGTTTTCTTTTCCTGCCAAACAAACACGCCTTACTTGCGCCCAATATGTGCTGTTCCAACACAACTAAGAGCAGGGGGATTTTATGTGTTATCATTAATTGCCTAGTTGTGATGTCTGATGCAGAGCAGACTATAATTGTAATGAGAACCAAGTGTTTATGCATGTCACCCTTGTAGAAACTTAAAGGCTGGCATGTATTAATTGTGCCTTATTGTGATGGTACGTGTGTTTTACACACCTCAGCGGGATCCCAGAGTGCAGCTTTGAGAGAAACAGCTTTTTATGGTGAAATGTAACAGGGGTTTTAGCTGAAGGGGGAGATGTACAGCTAAGCCATAGACAATGTCTGCACAGGTTAGGCAGGCATCAGCAACAGGGCAGAGGGGAGTGAAAACATGGGAAACTCCCTGTTTTAAGGAAGAGGATTCAGGGCCAGACCAACCAGGCCATACCTTAAACGTAATATTCAGAGTCATGTCTAATGGTGTACAAAACCGCGGCAGAGATTTGCTAGACTTTATTAAGTCATGCTTTAAAAAGACTGAACTTATGCAAAGCCTGTAGTTTAGACATTTGGGAAACTGAATGCTTTTTGGGCCAGTGTCATCATGTCACATTAATAAATCAGGCTTTCTCTTTCTCTAACTTTGGAATGATGTCAGGCCTGTGTAGGTAATAATGGCTAGAGCTGACCATGTATAATTGGGATACAGAAACAACACAGGCAGGCAGAGAGGTGCGGAGACACCAACTATTTTCCACCTAAACCGGTTAGTAAAAATATATTCATGCTTATGTTAACTGACCATAGATTTAGACTGTGGAACACACCGCTTTTGTTGAGGTTTTACTCAAGTGTTTTGAATTCCATGAATGTGACAGAACCTGATACAATGCATGGACAGAGTTCCAGATGAACGGCCAATTAAAATTAGATGCTGATGACACTAGGGGAAAGATGACTGTTTTTGCCGGTGGGAGTGTCATACTTTGAGTCCACAGGGTCAAATTCTACTGAAAATGATATATTGTTTTTATACTCTTAAATTCATACGATACATTCTTGCATCTTAGTAATTTCAGGTACCAATTTTTAGCTCAATTAAATTACCACCTTAGAGCTTTTGAGATTGGAACAAAAAAATGTTTTAAGCTTGCTATTAAACACAGTCATATTTATTTTATTTTGTTGTGATGATGTTCACCCTAACTATTATTGGTGTTGTAATGTAATGGAGAGTGTAAAGTCATTAGTGAAAATATATAAATAGCTTTAATTAACATTTTTCTGAAAAAATATTTTCAAAAGGCACTTATACATTTAATTAGCCCTATTAACATAATTCACAACTCTTTAGTACATGTACTTACATAAAATATGGAAACATTTATGAAACACATAGGAACCGGCAATGAAATATATAACACAATAAATAAACTTTCAGGGAGTTGAACATAAACCAAATGTTGATATATATCCATGCAATGTCTCTTCTGCATTCATGTTCATTTAGTTGACAAGAAACGAGCAACTTAAAAAAAAAAAAACATTTACAAGCATTTCTTAATAATATTGTTCACCGAATTATGTGTGATTTAACAGCAAGTAGCGTGGACAGCCTGTCCTCAAATGACAGCCCAAATACCGTCACATTCAGGTATTGCTACTCAACAAGAAGGTATTGCTACTGCCTCAGAAGTAGTCCAACCTGAGCGACTTCAGATGATCCCATAATAGCATCATTTCCCTTTGGCACTGCCAACACTGGGGCCCGTGAGACTTCACCCGGCATGTCAGACGTGCGTGGGGCTCTCTGGGTAGGCGTCTGCTTTGGAAATGTGGGGCCCCACCGCCGGGGCCTTGTAGTGGCAGTGGGAGCTGCCGCAGCTGGAAGTGCCGCAGGGCTTCCTGCCAGTCCGCGCCGCCAGCTTTCTGCTGCACAGGCCCTGCCAGGTCTGCAGGGTCTTGGAGCTCCACACCCACACGCCGCTGGTGATGCCCACCACCAGGGACATGAAGATCTTCAGCATGAACACGGCCATGGTGGGCACCGACTCCGCCAGGGAGCAGTCCTCGCTCCGCTGCCCGGGCAGGGACCCGCACTTGTTCTCCAGCGCCCGGGACCTCCAGTAGTCCATGTTGAGCCTCTCGTAGAAGTAGCATATGATGACGCAGGTGGCGGGCACCGTGTACAGGATGGAGAACACGCCGATCTTCACCATGAGCTTCTCCAGCTTCTCCGTGTTGGTGCCGCCCGTCTTCATTATCCTGCGGATGTGGAAGAGCGCCACGAAGCCTGTGAGGATGAAGGAGGTGCCGATGACCAGGTAGCAGGAGAGGGGGATGAGCACGAAGCCGGTCAGGGCATCGACGTCCATGCTGCCCACGTAGCACAGACCCGTCAGCTCATCTCCGGCCACCTTCCTCATGGTGAGGATGATGATGGTCTTCATTGCCGGGATGCCCCAGGCGGCCATGTGGAAGTAGCTGCTGTGGGCCTCGATGGCCTCGTGGCCCCACTTCTTGCCGGCGGCCAGGAACCAGGTGAGGGTGAGGATGACCCACCAGATGGATGAGGCCATGCCAAAGTAGTAGAGGATGAGGAAGACGATGGTGCAGCCCGTGGACTCCAGGCCCTCCTGGATGATGTAGAGCTCACCATTCTCCCGGTCACAGGCAATGTTCTCCGCCCCAGCCACCGAACGGATGACGAAGGCCACAGAGTAGACATTGTAGCACATGGAGAGGAAGATGATGGGTCGCTCTGGGTACTGGAATCTCTGCGGGTCAAGCAGGAAGGTGAGGACGGTGAAGGCGGTGGAGACAAAACACAGTGTGGACCACACCGCCATCCAGATGAAGGCAAATTCCTTGTCCTGCCGCGACCAGAACACATCCACCGCCAAGGAGCAGCGCGGGGCACATGACCGACTCTTCTCCACATACTGGAACTTCTCTGGGTTCTCGCAGGAGCCAAGGTTGGTGCCCGAGCGCCCGGTGGTCCCGGAGCCAGGCTGCCTGGGTCTGGGGGGCACTGGGAGCATGCCCTCTCCCTTCTTGGTCTCCTGCTTTGTGTCATTCTCAGGCGCCTCCATACACAGAGAGTTGGGGTCGTTTTTAGTGGGCAGTTTGGAGCAGTCCAGTGAGTCAGGCCAGCCGTAGTTGAACTTCTCCATGATGGGAGAGCACTTTTGCCTGGCCTGCTCACACATTGGTCGGCAGGCGGGGATGGTGGTGGACACTTTGTCAGTGCACATTGGGACATAGAGAGAGCATAGGAAAAAGCGCAGGTGCACGTCACAGCCATATTCTACTAGAGGGGCAAACTCATTCAGTTTGATGCTGGCCTCTGCTTGGCTTTCGTATTTCATGAAGTTGGGCATTCTGGTCAAATTGTAGCCAATGCCCTGGCACATGGGGATAGTGATGGGTTCACATTTGGCAGGTCTTCCCCTCTCAATATCATAGGCTCCGATCTCCAAGCTGGATGCCGCAACAACAAGCTGGCACCATAATAAAATGGCAATCCTTAAATGGAAAACCTCCATGGTCATGTTAGGAATGTTTATAAAAGAAAATAAAAATGTTAAATAAGTCATCCCATGAAAAAAGAATTAGCGGAAATCCGTCTCAAACCCAGAATAATTAGTTGGTGTCCAAAACTACAATTCTCCACTGTCAGACCGACGGATAAACCCAAAGTAGCATAAGTACGTTTCAAGGTGGAGAGGAATATATTACTAAATAAGTAATATCTCATTTGGTGCCACTTGGACGCCTCGGCAGGCTCATGCTGCCGCAAAACGTGTTGTTTTCCCTGGAAACTCCGAATTAAAAAAGAGAATAAAAATGTGTTGTCACAGTTCCAAACAATCGATTTATTTTACCCAAAAATACACTTCAGATGTGTAACAACTTGACGGCAACATGATGTGAAATTCAGAATTGAAAACAATCAGTCTATACCACCGGTAGCACGTTATATTCTTCAGCCAGTCAGTCGAGTTGAACCGTTATTTCCCGTAATATGCCTGGGTATATTTTTTATGTCCCAAAGAATGTTCAGACAATAGGCTTTTTAAAATCCCATATAAATATACTCCGGTTTGTAACAACAAGTGCGCATAGCACGCAAAGCTTCTGTATCGATTAGAAATATTAACGTTGTAAAGTTCAGCCCGTTTCGCTCTAGTTCCTTCGTTTGAGTGCAATAACTTTTTCTGTGCTCTCACTGCCTCTGCAATAACTGGGCGGAGTGAAGTGACGAACTTGTTTTGCTCCGCCTTACACACACTGCATTAATGCAGAAACAAGTACTTTCGCTGAAGCTGTGCATTCAAGAGTTGGACATATTTTTCTGTTGGTTGCCACTTGCGATTGATATAATGAAACGCCAAAATAAGGCAACACTGTTATGACTTGAATTCAAACATTCCGTGAGCACAGTGAGCTTAAAGGTGTAGACCACTCAATTTACGGAATTCCCCATTGGTGTTCTTACCCGGCAAGTACTGTATGGACGAAGTATGTCATCAGTCCATGCCTAGGTTTTATGTTCAAGGCGCTGCATTTTAAATACTATTGTTTTAGCATTTGTGTCACAAATCTCATCCAAGTCCTGGTAAAGTCCTGCAAAAGTATGACAACCCCCAAAAAGGGAAAGGTTTTGCAGGTGGCGGCCTGTTCTCCTTATTATTGCTCTCCTTATCCTTCCCGACTAATTCTTCTCTAGTTTTGCAATTTGCTTGTGTCCTTGTTACTACTGGTAGCGTGAGACGGTACCTGCAGGCCATTCAGGTTTCACAGGTAGTCCAGCTCCTCCAGAATGGAACAATTAAGAACCTCTGAGATGTTATGTATCAGTGCAACTGACACATGTTATGTTGTGCCAGGAGCTCACTGATGCCCTGATCCAGGTATGGGAGGTTGTCAGGAGCATGCCCAGACGTTTTGTCAACTTTATTTTACCAAATATTAACCAATATGTAATTTGCAATGATTACCAGGCCTAAACCTTAACAGTGCAAGATAACACAAAGTCACATCTAAAGAACAAAAAATAAACTACATACAACGAGGTAAAAGCAAATCATTACATTACACCAACAAAATACACAATGCTTGCGGAGACATATATACTGAGAGATAAATTGCCAAATTCCCCATATTAGGGTAATATATGCACTACTTTTCAAAGGTTTGGGGTCACTTGGAATTGTCCTTGTTTTTTAAAGAAAAGCAAATGTTTTTGTCCGTTAGAATTATGAAAAATACAGTGTAGACATTGTTAATATTGCAAATGACTATTGTCAGTGCAAACGACAGATTGTTTATGGAATATCTACATTGGCGTACAAAGTTCAACTATGACTGGCCTAACTAACTGGATAAAAATCACTGAATCTGAATCGTTTGCATTGGAAGTTATATTTTTCATTGGAGCGCGAAACTGATCTGTGTAGATAGGTACATGTTTTGATCCCACCTACGAAATCCCAGAAATTCCATAAAAAGAGCAATCCACATTTTTGATAACACATTCATAAATATTACTGTACCAATCAAAGTAAAAATCATATTTTAAAGACGCAAAATTAGGTTAATAGTCCCATAAAAAAATCCATAAGATAACGCACCATGATAGAAACTGTTTTTTCAGGCAAGTGGGGCCAATTAATCGACATCATTCATTAACTCAAGGTGACACATTTGTGTTTGTCCAAAAACAGAGAAGTGGAGTAGGGATTGAGTTACATATTTTCGTAGTAGACGATTATGTTTTGTCAGGGCAAATCAAGTCTGATATTTTTAAGCAGGAATTACGTAGTGTCACCTGCCTCCCAGTGCCCATCTCTCCGTTCCTTTGTCATGCTAAGCAGTTTTGCATAGGAAACTACATTGTGAGTGCTGAAGCAAGACTCCTCGAAAACTTCCCTGGCCCCTGTTCCAGAAGGCACTTAGGACCGCAGGCCCACTTGTCACGTTCCCACAGACTAGAAGATTGGTTCACCACTCACTCACTTCTTTTACTTTCACCAACGGGTCAATTTCCTGCTCATATAAATGAAATGGGATTCCTTTTAGCGGCTGTTTTTGTTTTGGCTGAGAGCTGTTTAAGCAGCGTTTCCACGTCCTCCGCAAGGCCCTTTCAGCTTACCATGAAAGGGCCTATTCTTTGCACCCGCTGAATGAGGAGAAAATAAAGAAAGGGTAACCGCAGCTACAAGGGCAATCAGTCAATGTTACAATTGGAGGCATCAAGATGGGAAAAAGCTTTTCCATGAACTTCACTATGAACTTATTTAAAACTAACAGGCCACGGTATTGTCAAAAAGGGTGTGTGTGTCTGTGTGTGTGTGTCTTTCAGAAATCAAATCGACCATGTTGGTAAGAGACACAAACGTTGAGGGCATTGTTTAAAAAAGCATTATTATTATCCATTGTTTAAGTATTATATACACTACTGTTCAATCATTTGAGGTCATTGAGGCAGGTTGTGTTTGTGTGCTACTCCATTTACAGAGATTTTTATACATAGTACAACATATTGGCAATACCACAAACTCCTGAGATGCTTTATTGCTATTACAACCAAGCTATCAAAAACTGTAAAAAGTAAATAAACATAAACCAAGCCTTCAAGCTAATCAGCTTTCAGGATTATCACCAACATGTTTATAATAATGTGTATAATAATTAAGTCTAAGTAAATTCATATTTACCGAAAATATGCAATTACATTTCTTTATGAATACGTTTTCTATTTGAAATAAGTGTTGACATGATAATGAATATACAGTATAGTCTTGTATGACTAAAAACTGTTTTTTAAAGAATTCCTTTAAGTAAATGTACACATTCTCAAAATCAGTCTTGCTCTAATTAATTGTATGGTTCGTTAAAGACCACATATAGGGACAGAATACAGAGAATATAGAAGGGTGTGAGCAATTAATATAATAGGATATAATGAGCAAGTATATAGTACACATGGATTTGCAGTTCATATACACCTTTAGTTTCAGTATAGAAAAGCTAGATGCAGGGAGCTGATCAGAGTATTAAGTGCAATATTGTGCAGCTATTCAGTTCGGAGTAGGCTTGATTTGATGATCATTAGTCTATGTTGGCCATGTGGCTAGTTGCTAAAGTCCACAGGATGGGACCTGTACAGCTCGTTGGGACCTGTACAGCTCGTTGGAACAGTGAGTGACCAGGGTGAAAGAGGTCAGCAAAGTTCTTCTCTGCAAGCCAGATGGCACATCTGCTGGTGTGACTTTCTGGTGATGGCTGTGATGTTATCTTTGCACCTGAGATTGTGGGACGTGACAGACCCTTGAAATTTGACCGAACAGCTAAGTCCCAAACCTCAAGGGGAAGAGATGAACATTTCTGAAGTCAACAGCAACCTCCATATTAAGGGAGCTGACTAACATGAGCGATATAGATTGATTGACATTAAACATTTCTGAAGTCAACAGCCACCTCCATATTAAGGGAGTTGACTAACATGAGCAATATAGATTGATTGACATTAAACATTTCTGAAGTCAACCGCCACCTCCATATTAAGGGAGTTGACTAACATGAGCGATATAGATTGATTGACTTTAAACATTTAAAAATGTGGTTCCCTTATAATTGTTAGATTTACTATGAATTTAGTATCTTTTCTATTCTCCAGATTACATTTAGAAAAAATAAGTCACAATGCAAATATTGGCTGTTAGCAATTGGAGGCCAAAGGTGAAAACTGCTTAATTAAAGGTGCAGATAGAGTAGTGAGTATTCTATTTCAATCAAGGGCCAAGACCACATGTCGCTTGCGGTCTTCTGCTGGCCTCTGAAATAGAGTGATCCTGGCAGAGGCAGCATGTGTTTGGCCTCCCTAAACTATGATCAGTATACTAAAGGAAAGCAAATACTTAGAAGAATTTGAACACAAGCAGGTAAGTCTGTGCTTTTCATGCTGCAGACTCCCTTCAACTGTCCCTCTCATATTTCTAGAGAAATAAGACACGAGGGGGAAAAAAGATAAGACTTATACCAGTGCAGTGTGAAATATACGTCTCTGTTCTCTACCATTACTTGAAACATAGTTGTCAGAAAGGATGGGGGTAAATCTTATCTGCTCATTAGGTATCTACCCCGGACAAAAATCAACCCAGCTTTCTAAGCAGACCCTCACTCCCTCGGAGACATAGAAACACGTCTGTATCGCCGTGGCAGAAGCAGTTCGCCAGACCGTGGGGAGCTTCCAGAGGAGGGTAACGGAGACGAGGGATAGAGGACACAAGGCAGCAGCACATGGTGAAGATGCCAGACAGTCTTTGGCAACCTCATATTACTATGCAAACCCCAACCCAGGCTGAGCCCTGTCAGGAAGAGGTACATGTTCCCAGACAGCCAGTGCTGCCCAGAGAGACTGTTCAATGCCTTGCACACAGCGACTGACTTTCTGGTTGGTGGCCTGGGAAGCAGACTGAGTCTCGGCTGTTCGCAGGAGGCCCTGTTTGAGCCTATCACAGTTCTGACAGAGAGGTGACGTACGTGTTTTGAGTACGTCCGTTTTTAGGGGCCACTGATTACTGTGCAGTAATTGTACTTTTTATAGACATAAGTGAACTCGTTTCCATTCCCTACTTCATAACAAATTGTAGAAATACTGTAGACCGAACAGATTGTATTTAAAGTAGACATAATACTGTTATTGTTCTTTATAAAAGGACCACACGTGGTAACTACTGAAACCTGCATGATATGGGGAGCTGAGAGCTCTTCAGCCATTGATGGCTGTGTCTGGCACTGTGATGAGAGGCAACAGACCTGACAAGCTTCCGCAGGGCCTAGAAGAGGCAATAATCCAACAAGCGTGCCGGTCGTTAAATCACCCTGCACTGTCAGACTCAGAAATAGCTGACAAATCAGTCCAGTTAACAGGAAAATACCCTGAATGGATGACTTTACCTCACCCGTCACCACCTCCTCTTTCCCCATGGGCAGTGTCTTTACAGGACGCCTCCCTGAACAGACAGCAGATATTTATATCACAGTTACAGGAATACATTTACAGTCTGGCCTGTAGACTCCAAAGGGGGGCTAAATATATATGGAGCAGTGCACAGCAAAATAGCTCTTGAGTACTTAGAAAGCAATATAAAGTGAAAATAATTAAATATCTAACGCGTAATCAGAAGTAAGCCACCTCCCACCATCAAATAGGTAGGTCAAAGCAAAACAAAAGCTATCCATCCTTTAGATCAAACTTGCTATTCTGTACTACTATTTCATTCAGTTTGCAGGCCAACAGGGGATACAGACTAAGTGGGGATACAGACCAAGAGGGGCTACAGACCAAGCCAGAGGTGTGGCTACCGGCACATGATAGTAAAGGCTACTGGCACATGATACTTACTGCTGGAGAAGAGAGAATCCTAATGGGGAGGTGGCAATCTTTCAGTGGCAGATTAAAATAAAACGCTGTCCTCCCCACCCATTCCTCCATCCTTCTCATTCCTCCCATGTACCCCACCTGGACATGACCTTGAGTGGCTGGGCCCAGCAGGGGGTAAAATGTGTCACACTGCAAAGACCAGCTGCAATACGGGTTGTGGCATTGCAACAGACAGAGTGGTAAGTGAGTAGCCTAGACTCTCACAAAGACGGTTGAAACGGCTCAAAATCAACCAGATTCCTGTAAATGAAAAGGCAAAACTACAATAATAATATTCAACTCTAAACGCAGTCCGTCAACTAAAACACTTCACCACCACGGTGTGAATGATTCATTTACCTACACAGTAACACTTCTAGATACAGTGACGCAGAGTGCAGTAGAACCAATGGCTTCGTTTCCCACCCCTCCTACATGAGGTCTTTGACTTGAGCCTCGTCGTGTTTACCTTGGAGTTGGGGACTCCAGCACCCTGTTCCAGGTTCCCAATGACGTGCCACCTAATGACGTCTTTCTTTTCCGCTCCTCTATCCTCTCCCCATTTCTTCCCTCCAAAAAGATGTGCGTATGTCCCCACAGCTCTATCGATGTCTTGTTAGGCAACTACTCTAGTCGCGGGTGTGCGGCACTTCAGAGGTCATCAGCTCAGTCTGTGGCACGCTGCCCAACCTTTAGGACAAAATCACCAAGGACGCCCCGCCGCCTGTGCCACAGACGGTTCTCTCTGTGTTCTAGGAAGCAGGGAATGAAAGGGTGCATCAAGGGAGTTACAGAGAGACTAATACATTTGTCTGCTGAACAACGTCCACTAGCGGTCTAACCGCCTTTTACTCGGACTGCATTAGTCCAAACTCAGTCATCGGGCCACGCCCAAACTAGAATAATGTTTCTAATGTTCATGTTATACTCACATTTACTACACCTAGTATTCATTGCAAATCTGAGAGGGCCTCTCATAGTTACTCACCC
>JACXGK010004035.1:0-40869 GCA_016801125.1 Novumbra hubbsi | reverse complement strand
GGGGGGGGGGGGCTTGGGGCGGGGGATTAGTGCCCAATATTACAATTAGGGTTCGGAGAATATGGACAGTGGATGCTTGAGTGCCCAATATCTTACCACTACACAAATAGCTGAAAATTGCAATAAGGTTGTGTTGGCTTTTAATTAAACAGACATGCATTAAATAAAGCTTGGTATCCAAAGCTTAAGCCTTAACAGTAACATCAGTTTGTCACTGGATAGATTTGACAGTTGCCAAAAACAACTTTCTTTCAGAGCCACTTGTGAATTTAATGTCTTTTGTATATTTAGTTTGTATCATTCCAATAATTTAAGTATTAAGGCAGATAATAGGTATTTATGAAAACAGATTGTCAATGAGGGTGTGAACGGGAATCTAACAAGGGTTTTTGCAGTTTTATATTTAGAATATATTGTACTAGTATATTATTAACAGTCAATTGGATATTTGTAATTTGTTTAGGAGTTAACTAAGCCACACTCCTTATGCAAGGCAAACTAGAAACAATTAGAACAAATAGAAACAATTACAATAATACAATTTATACTGTATATGGAATGTAGGAAATATTATGTATATAATACACTTGTGCATAATTTTGCACAGGAATCCTACCTTTATATTAATTAATTTCCAATTAGCATAAAAGAACATTTGACTAATAGTATACTAGTTTGCCAGTTCTACATTACCTTATTCATTTTCTGAAGGAGAAAATGAGGGTAGTCTGTTGTTTTCCTGAGAAATAATGACGAATACTTAAATTAGAAAACAGTTGGGAGTCCTTACCCTATAAGCAGTCTATGGATTAAATATTACAAGAATTTATGCTTTGGTTACGTTTTCCTAGCATTTTTTAGTAAATGCTAGCATTCTAGCATTTGTGGCACATAGCCCATACACACCCAGAGATCTGTAATAGTATTTGTTGTGCTTCTTATCCAAATCATCCAAAAGTATTTGAAATGTATTGTGAACGTCAACACACGCTCTTAAGTATTATTGAATAACAGGCATACAATTCTAATATTGGTACCATGATTTTGGCATTGGTGAAAAATATTTTATTATGTACTGGTACTTTTAAAGCTATTTTCCACACATATTCAATAATAAGGGGCTTTGTTAAGCCGCACTGTAAATTCTAGATACTTTTGGACAATTTGGATGATGCATGAAAAATGGTGATATAGGTCTCTGGACAAAAACAGTTCCCGGAAACTAAACCATTGCACAGGTTCCTGTCACACTGGGTCCATATACTGCTTACAGATTAAATATATCAATGTGTTATTTGGGTGAACTTTTTCACATGAAAAGAGAATTTTTTTTTTTTTAGTGAGTGAATCTAAGTGGCTTTGTGGCTGTTTAGAGGCATGAAATGATCTGCACTTTAAAAAATGTTTTTATAGTTTGGTTTTGGCAACTGACAAATCAGGAGCATGAAATAAATCTAAATACAGCACATGATGAAATTAATTTGAGCTATACAAATGATGTTGGGTTTTCACTCTTGAGATTTTTTTTTACCCCGACTGCTGTGTCAAGCGGCATTGTTTTCTACTATTTTCTGTACAGTTCTGAAAGCAAGTACTCCACAGTTTTGTACTTTTATGATGGGAGGACATTTATCTTGAAGTTTTTGTTCACATTTTGTTGTATTATTATACCATTTTGTACCTTCTGTTATATTGGTGTATTTGCTGTACAGCAATTTCGACCTCATTGCATGAAACACCCTTTCAATGTCGCCTTAACTGTTGTGAATAATGTATATATTTCTCATCACTACCAGTAAAGATCGTATCCATAAACGTCTTAGGTTTGTTTGAAACCGAATCTACATTTCCTCCGATGCCGGTGTATGCGTAAGGTCATAACATGAAAACAAACGTCATGAAAAGTAACGAGTTAACTCTTTTTATTTTAAAAAATATAGTTTGCACAACCACGTGATTTGGCAAGCGAGCTCCACTTTAACATCAGTTAAAGAAATCGAACATGGCAGGTCAGTTCCTCAGCGGGTTCAGCTCATCGGTCATTGGCTCTTTGTATAGGGAAGATGGGACTGCACAGTGGACAATGCCGGGTTGGGTTCTGGTCTAGCAGTCTTGCTTTTAAGCATTGAGGAACTTAGCGTGGTGCTTGATGTGGTCGTTGATGAAAGAGTAGATGAAGAAGTAGCTATGGTCGTAGCCCTAAGGATGACATAGGCATTTTCAATGACATGTTTAGTCTTGTGGGAAACATTACCTTTACTGAAGGAAAATATGAACAAAATAATTATACTCTCAAAATACTGTAGTCTGTGTTGCCTTACAATTAAAAACAGTAGACAGACCCGATTAGCTGATTAATTAGCATAGTTTAAAGTTCAACATTAGAGTAAAAGTTAATGCATCAAAACACCCTAGCAAATTCCTTGTATGGGTAAACACACTTGGCAATAAAGCAGATCCTGACTGACCGCAATGAGCCATTAAAATACGGTATCAACAGTTGCAACACTGACCGGCTGAAGCCTGAACACGACCGGAATCTTCTTTTCGGAGCAGGCCGCAATCAGGTTGTCGGGAAGCAGCTGGCTGGCGGACAGGAACTGGTCATCGCGGCCCTGGTCGATCAGGACGTCCAGCTGGGGCCCACTGTAAGAGCCCGCCAGCACGGTGGCGTCATAAGCCTGGCCAGGATGAAGGGCGGTTTGAGAAGAGAAATACCAACCGCTTTTCTTCCGTTTCAATAGACCCCTTTGAGTCTAACCACCCCATCCCAGAATTCACCTCCCAGTGTTTCTTGTCTTCACCCAGGTACCCAGCGAAGGCTTTCTGCCCCCAGGCACACTGCATGGGGTTACAGATGGGGGCGAATGCAGACACCGCCTGAAGGGAAGGAGCGGGCGTTATTCACACGTACATGTTACATCATGTGGACTATTACTGGCTACAGGTCTGCCTGCCACGTGGCCGTGCCTTGTATTTTCCGGGGTTCTTCAGGGCACAGATAAGGGCTCCGTGTCCCCCCATCGAGTGGCCAGAGATCGACATCTTCTCCGGGTCCGCTGGGAAGTTGGCGTTGATCAAACTAGGCAGCTGAAAGGACGGGACAGTTGAGAGGCGTCAGGGGATTTATAGTAGCAAGAGCAGACCGGATCTCTTGAAAGGTCACACCCACACACACCTCATCGGTGACGTAGGCATACATGTGGTAGTTGGTCTTCCAGGGTTCTTGTGTGGCGTTGACATAGAAACCAGCTCCAGTGCCAAAGTCCCAGCTCTCATCTTCACCCTCAATGTTACAACCACCTGAAGATAGTTAATGGTTTATGGGTGAGTTTGAATGAGTAACTGGTGGGATGTCAACCTTGGAGTATCGCAACTTGATTTGAACAAGTACATTAACTGGGGCTCGTTTAAAAAAAAGTTGGAGGTAGGAGGTAGTGGAAGAATTATTTTGACTTAATAGTTGAACAGTAAAGAAATGGTTTAATGCTAATTATGCAGATGTGTCATAGCTCAAAACATTTAAGCATTTTTAGTTAGGATACCCTAACACATGAAACAAAGTTAGGTAGACCAAAGTTGATTTGGTCTCTCTTGCTTCAACCACTTAAGATATACTATTTGGCGTTTGAATAATGCTAATATGTATTAAGAGTCAATACATTCTTGAGCTTAAAACAAAGTAAAAGCATGCGTGTCATACGTGGGCTGGTGTCCGGCGCTACGATCATGATGCCGTGCTCAGACGCTGCCTGCTGACTTCCAGCCTTGGTGATGAAGTTCTGCTCAGTGCACGTCAACCCTGAATAAAAGACACACTTCTTTACATTTGTAGTTAGAGGCCGCTGGGTTCCAACCTTAAAACGTGCTGTAAGTACTGATCTGCAATAAGGTCACACTCTCCATTCTGATAGGAGAGAGTGAACGCAAAGGGACTTATGGATCAGAAAACATACCTCAATTTTGGAATAGTCCATGTCACTGTGTTTACCTGAGAGCCAGTAGAATACGGGACACTTCCCATTCTCAGCCTTAGGGGGCAGGTAGATGGCAAACTTCATTTTACACTTCAGCTCAGTGCTAGACAGACATGCAGGTATGTTTATGACTAGTTTTCCAACCAGCCAAAAATGAATTATTAAATGACATAATTACATTAAACCAATTAAAATTTTATAATGGTGCAATGCGTTTCACTCATGTGTTTGGTTATGCTCAAGCAGGATTCGCATTGGGGTTGTCGAGACGGCGCTTACCTGTCATGCTCGAACACCTTCTGGTAGCCACCGCTGCATTTGTTGGATGATACTTGGCTGAGGGACATATTTCCGTAACTTTTGAAAAGACCTGCTGGGAAGGCATAACATTATGGGAAAGGACTACATAGTGTACAACTCTAAAGATCCATATGCCATAAACTCTGTGCACTTGTGGAGATCTGACAGGATTTGACGTGTAAGTAATATTGGTAACAGCGCCATCTTCATATAGGAACATTCGCCATTCGTATGTTTTACAATTATTAAATCCTCTCTAGTTCCACAAGTACATGGAGTGTAAAGTACTATGAACCTATTAGGATTTTTTTAATAATAAATTGCAGATGTTTTATGCAAACATCTATAAAGTTAAAATGTTTTGCCTACTATCTTAACTTGCATGTTATGCTTTCAAAGTATCGCGCAGGGTTTATAACATCAGTCTAACTGTAGTGCATGCTAAAATAAGATTTCCACGGTCAGCCACCAGTGCAAAGGACCAGCACGACCATGACCAGAGGCCCATACGGGGTAAAGCCGCCTAATTTAGGCAAGCACAGCATAAAAGCCATATCTACAGCCTCTGGCGAGTACTAGCAAACTAAAATCAAAACTACAAACCATGCAACATTGGATCGGTTTATGTCTAACGGTGTCTAACTTGCTAATTCAAGTTTCTACCCTGCAAACACGACGCAATTGTGCGTACATTATTATTCCGATAATTTGTACTTTTTCAAAACATGTACACTGCACAACTGTATTTTAGTTACATTGGCATTCCTTGTTTAAATGATCCCAAACAACTGCTCTTTGGCTACTTACTGTGCCTGCTTCTTGGATTTACACGGCAGGGTTCAACGTGGGGTGAACGTGAGACGTAATGTGGACGCCTCCTCTCTGTTCCGTCTCCATTTTGTTCCGTCTATATTTTACAATTGTATGACGGTATTCAACCGAAAGGAAGCGCTGGCCTCAAAGAAATAATAGCGAGGCCAAATACTAACATGATCTATATTCCACACTAATATGTCAGGCAATATTTTTTTCATATGGCTATTGAAACAAAAATACAGAATATCCAAAAAAGGACAAAAACGTAGTTCCCATAGTTCAAATTGTTCTACCCCCTACTGTCATCACTGTTTTTTAGGCACATTCCTAGTAGAACATTCTTACAGATCAAAGTTGATCACACGCTTGATTCATATTTGTTATTTTACCAGAACTAAAGAGACTGCTATAGTATTGCAATTTGGCCTGTTTAATTGTGACTTGGACCAGTCCTTCACAGTGGTGATGGTTTGTTTGGTGTGCCTAACTTGGTCTTCGAGAAAATAAAAAAATATAAACCCACAGTCTAAGTAATTTAGCACACTCTTATCCAAAACAAGTTGCAGTGAGGGCATGTTTTTGAATACTTGAATACTGGCACCCTGTGGGAACTAAACCCACAACCCTGATGTTGAAAGCACCATGCTATTCCAACTAAACTAGACTGAACAACATATGGAAGGTTCTTCAAACAGCAGACTGTGTAGGCATAGACAGACATCAAAACAGTAATAGACCTGTAAATCTGTCGATAGTCTTCCTGGTACCAACTTAGACTAAAAAGAATCTGTATTTACCCTAAAAATAGCACCAGTAGCAAGGATAAGTCGGAGGAATTTAATAAAATAACATCTCACAGTATAACTGTGACTGACTTACATAAACATGAATGTAAAAACATCTCTCTAGTATTGGCTAGGATTCCCTAAACTTAAGTCACTGTCAGGTTTATGGAACCAGCTTGAGATATGTACTTTAGTACACGGCACACTGTCCTGCTGGTAGGGTCCTTTGATAGGCAATACTAACACTTTGCATCAAACTTTCCTTAAAATCAATCATATTCTAGCCCTTTACTGGTGCCTTGCCATCTCGCAGCACGTCTTCACACGACCTGTCCAACCACGCCCCTCATTACCCCAATATTGATCACCTGTGTTTGATTATCTATTGTCCATTGTGCCATACTCAGTTTTGTCCTTAGTTTTTTGTGAGGTATTATTTGTTCACGACTGTACTAAGCGCTCCTGTTTATTACTCCCAGTGTTTTACGAGGCATTGGCAATCATATTCATTTTAGACCTCGTCCATGCCTCTGTTCTTAGATCCCCATGTCCTGTCAGTGCGTTTGTGACAATTCTCCCTACGTGATCTGAATTGATTATCACTGAAGAAATATTACACAATCAATAAGCCACAAAATAAGTTTATTGTTCAGATATAATTACAACATACCGTAAGTGTGAATTTAATTAATGAAAGACACATGGTTTAGCAGGCACTATCTTGCATCAACACTTTCTTGAGCATTTGGCTATACAGAGGGTTTGTATTTGTCCTGCTCTCTAGGAAAAACCTTTTGTAATGGCAAATCCACACCTGACATAGGTGGTGATTGATGTTTCAGAATGTTGGTATTTCTTTACGCACAGGAAATACTGATCTCTATGTCAAAATCCACATTGATGTTAACAGTTTTTATGAATCATGTAAGATAATCTGTTGAACATTTTTCAAAACAATGTTCCACATATTTTTTTTTTAAATGTAGTTGCCTTCATAGTGAAGAAATATACACTATCATTCTAAATGTTGGGGTCACTTTGTTTGTAATACATTAAAATAATATCAAATTGATCAGAAATACAGTGTAGATATTGTTAACGTTGAAAATGACCATGGTAGCGTACAGTGCTGTGTACTTCTCTCTTTAGAAAACAGTGCAAACTGGTTTTAACCGGAATAGAAAGAGAAGTGGGAGGCCTTGGTGCACAACTGAGCAAGTTGTGCACCGAGAGTGTCTAGAGAGTGTCTAGAGAGTGTCTAGAGAGTGTCTAGAGAGTGTCTAGCTAGTGTTAGACTGTCTAGTTTGAGAAACCAATGGTCTTACAGGTCCTCAACTAGCAGCTTCATTAAATAGTACCTGCAAAACAGCAGTGTCAACATCAACAGTGAGGAGGCTACTTCATCCGTGTCAACATCAACAGTGAGGAGGCTACTTCATCCGTGTCAACATCAACAGTGAGGAGGCTACTTCATCCGTGTCAACATCAACAGTGAGGAGGCTACTCAGGATGCTGGGCGAGTTGCAAAGAAAAAGCCACATCTCAGACTGGCCAATAAAAAGAAAAGATTGGCGAAATAATCTATGTTTTTCAGATCCCAAAGAACATTTGTGAGACTCAGACCAAGTGAAAAGATGAGTTCTTCACGCCATCTGTCAAGCATGGTGGAGGCAATGTGATGGCCAGGATTGGGCCCAGTTTCCTCCTACAACAAGACAGTGACCCAAAGCACAGCTTCAAACTATGCAAGAACGATTTATGGAAGAATCGGTCAGCTGGTAAGAAAATGCATATCCAAAACAACAAACTGGACAGTTTTTTATTGTCACAGTGCAAGTTAATAACTATATAATATTGAATAAGATACATTGTTTGTTGCAGTTGCTCTCGGTAAGTTACATGCATTTGTCAATAGCTCTTCCCACATCCTAGTTTAACATACTTTTTTAGCTACTTATCAGTCTGTTCCTCATAAATTCAATAGCTGGTGGGTATAGTAACCAATTATAACTTGAACATCTGTCTGAACATGAACTAGTCAGATGTTGTCTAATGTGTAATCATATGTAGGCTAACCAACTGGCTATATTAATGTTGGCCATCTGCAGCTAGTTGCTCAATTTAATGTCAGCTAGCTATTATCTTGTCTCTAATAAGCACTTTGCTAGGCTTCGTAACCTTGGGAATAATGCTTTCGGGCCAAGGGCTAGATTAGACTCTCACATAGGTTTGAGGTTACTTCAAATTATTGATTATGAGGCAAGTGAGTGTCCACACTGTTTTATTTATTTTGGCCCGGGTTCTTGGAGTTGGCATGTGTTGATATTGCCAACTACTTCAGATGGAGCAGGAAATTGTGAAAGACTTGAAAGTCCCAGAATCTGGTGGGGCCAAGTGTCCCAGCTTCCCTTTATTTGTTTTTTTCCGAGCAACAAAGCAACAAAAAGGAGAGGAAGAACTGAACGCAGAGAACATAAATAATAATCCACACAGCAAATACATGTACTTATGCTCTGGTACATTCCCCATCTGACAAATGGCAGGAGATGGATCAACGCGAGGCTGCAGTGAAGGGTTGCCAGATTTCATAAACTGTAAACCACCCAATCACCCGCGGACTCCAAACAAAACCCTGCACAAACAATATATTGTCTATACAACCCAATCTGTGAATCGACCCGTCCAAGGTTATTTTTACACAGAGAACTTCTATTAAAGATATCCCAATTGTGTGGGAAACCTACCCATCTGGCAACACTGCTGCAGCGTTCCAAGGTGATGCTGCATACTTTTAATAGGCATCATTTCAGATAAGTGAGAGCATTGCTTAAATCATTTCCTGGGCCGTCTTCACCACACGCTGGAGGGCCTGGTTGTCATAAGCGGAGCAGCTTCCATACCAGTCTTTGATGGAGCCAGTCAGGATGCTTCCATACTACTTAATGTGGAGCAAAGGTATTTAAAGAGGACCCAGGTGGGGTGATATTTTTCTTTAGTTTCTTTAAGAGGTTTTGAGTGCTTTGCACACTTGTAAAAAGTGTCGGTGGCATTGGTGGACCGTTTCACTGTGATCTAATTGCTGCTTGTGGGCGGGGAGAAGAAACAAGAAGACGTGATTTTAACCTCAAGTGGAGCATAGTGGTATTCCAGAAAGATGCGTGAGTAACTTAAAGAGCTCTGTTAAACCAGAACATGAACACACTTTGAGTTTTGGCTCCAGAAATTCAGCTTGAAATGTAGCCCGATTTGAAACTTTAGCCAAAACATTATCTGCACCAAATCTGCTACCTAATAAGCTAAGGAAATCTCATCCTATCGAAGTGAATAATATCCATAGCTTATCCAGCAATCAAATTCTATTTCTTCACTATAGCCTGTCATAGATTTTCCATTTGAAATTGATTTTAATTGATCAATCAATTTCATTGCAATATCAATGATATTCATTCAAACAAATCCACTACGATCACCATTTTGCCGATTGTAAAACGGCGGTAGGCTTGATCACCGGTTTATGACGATACGGCCTCCAGGGAGGCATCGATCTGGCACCGTGCTGCCGGCACAAAAGACCCTCACCGAACATCGGCTGGACAAAGTAACTGATCGTGGACTGTGGGAATGCAAGGGAACAAGCTTGCACACATCCACATGGTCTGGGCTGAAGCCGGGGCGGGTTGTCATCACTGACGGATGAATGTGGTCCACCCACACGCGGTGGTTGGTGTCTCATCCCCCTACGGAGGCGGACAGGATTTGGCACGGGCCCTAGGGTTCTCCAAAGTTTCACAGCCGACAAAACTCTGACCGGATGCAACGCCGCCAGGCGCTTCGTGGGGGGGGGGGGGTCTGAACATCAAGAGTTCATGGTTTCTTCCTGCCGTCCAAGACCTCTACACCAGGCGTGTCAGGGGGCCGCTCTTAGGATCTGGGGATGCCAGGCAGGGCAAGCATGTCTAGAGCAGACAGGACCCCAGGCTGGTAAACATGTCTGCAAGATGTCTACTAAATGAGTACCAGCATTCTCCCCCCAGCCTCTTCTTGGTGCGAACCTTTCAATACTGACCTTATTGCCGCATACGGCACGCACACATATTCTTTTCCATAGTGAGTATACACATGGATACTGACACACACACTCACACACATTTTTTCTCTCCTCATTCAGTGTTTAGATATTTCCTTGTGTTCCAACAGTATTATCTGTTTATTTTTGTTGTAAATTCCTCACCTTCGTTTACTGGAGCAAAGCCCATAAATCAACATTTCACTGTTAATCTACATCTGCTGTTTATAAAGCGTGTGATGAATACAATTTGATTTGACAGACACACATGGGCACGCGAATGTGTGAATGTATCGTTCACTAACATAAATACACGCACACGCACACACTAGCACATTGCTGCATGCAGTCATTATGTAATCTGTGTTTTTTTCCTGGAAGTATTGTAGAACAAATAGTTATTCAGGACAGTGTTTTTATTTCTAATGTTTTTCGTGCTCAACAGTTAGAAGTGGAGCATCGCTTTGTCCTCACATGGTAACTAAGAGAAGGAAAAGAGTAAAGAAGGACTCTAGGCACAGATTCAAGGATACATTGGATGATTTTCAGAAGGCAAGACAGGATAATAATTCCATTATGCTTACATGGATAATAGTTTCACTCAATTCATGGCATCCAGTAAACCCAGTATAAACACAATATATCCAGTTAGACATCGAGGGAGCTATCTGACATTTTATAAATTATGCATTTTGGCTTAGTAATAGGAGAGGTATGCTGAACTACTAGTTTAACCGTGAAGGTAGAGAAAAGTAAAAAACTGTTCCAGGGTCCAGCCATATAAGATCCATTCCAGTGACATTCTGAAATGTCTACAGTTTTATGACCCCAGACAATGTCATCAGGAATCTGTCATCTGGCAGGACTAGATCAGTTTATTGAAATGTTTTTAGTCTAAAAAGTAATGGAGAAGGAATGTGGCAACTTTAAAGGTTTAGTACACCATGCTGTAAAGAGTGCGTGTCTCACACACCAGTGGTTCAAGAAGCTGTTCGGATTTTACCGTTTTATAAGTCATTTTGTTAAATGTGTGGATGCATTATAGACAGCTGTAACAACTGAACCAAACAGACACCAAAACCCTAAGGGAAGATATAACTGCTTTAAAAGTTTAAACAGTCTTTCTCTTGTGTTTTTTTATATTTAATGACCTGTAAACCCAGCCCTATTGAAATCAACACAGATTATGCTTTTTATAGTTCTGAAATTACTTACATTGCTCCACCAACAGTTGCTTTGAATGCCCTGACGCTAAGTCGCTTTGAAAGTAACAACATTAAACATTCTTATAATTTAGTTAAAAGCAACTTGCATGAGCAATTAGGACATCTTAGTGGCCTATCTACCAATAAATGTACATTTGAGGAGAATGTGTCTAATAATGTAAAATTGAATACATTTGATGAATTGTTCTTAAATGCTTCTTTCGACAGTTGTGGATCTCAAAATAGATTAGGAAGGGAAGGAGATTAGAAATTCCTATTTAGGTCAACCTTATTTTTTTCTTTTAATCGCTTATCTCGTAATGGAATAACACAACTCATTAATGTTTATTCAAATGTATACAGATCTCTTTTGTGTGTAACATAAATTCTTCAATATGCCACATTTTTTGTTGACTACATCTTCACTTTAATTTATACCAAAGCAAAGTAAACACATTTAAATATGGCGAGAGATTAAAAGGAATGGATCAAACTGCTCTGCGTCTGAGGAAATCTAAGCAAAATATGCAAAGATTATGTTTCCTGCAAAAAAACATCTTAAATGAATTGATTTAGAGTAAACATTGAATTACTTTTCCTCCTTAGCGAGACGTATCCCAAAAACCTGTTGAAGTACAAAAACAATAAGGGACCATTAAAATGATTTCATGGTGTGCAACACGCAGTCTTGGAGAGAAAGGACATGTCTGTCACTGTCTGTACTTTAACTTAAGAAAGGAGCGCAAAGCACATCAGCAGCGACGATCGACAGTTTCGTGAGCGTGACACTTCGGTCTGGTAAAAACAAAACATTCCCTGGCTGTGATTGACACCCAGCATCGCATCTCCCCCTTTGTCTTTCTCCTTGTCCTTCTTATTTGTCCCTCCATTCCACCGCCTCTGTGTCGAGTAGCGGCCCCCTTTTCGGCTTCTGTGTTCTGGTGTTGCTCCGTCCCTGCTCGTAAGCGTTCCCACTCGCTCTTACTTCCTGTCATAATCTGTCACACGCTCAGTCCCTAAAAGTAGCCATGGAGAATGGGATAGGAGAATACCATACCTCTTTTCATCTCTCCTTTCTCCTCAGTTTTACCTCTTTCCCTCTGTCATATTTGTAAGTATCCATCCCTTATCCCATATGCAGCTCTGAGGGGATTCCAGTTGAATTATTTAAATAATGTGACCTAAATGAATCAGCTCCACTATTGACTCTTCCTAATGTTACCATAGATGGCCGTGTCCCAATGTACACAACAAGGGGGAACGTTTGGCTACTGTCTCCAGGTTGGAAACCTGGAAAAGCCTTTATATTATTATTAAAATGGTTAACACTGTAAACAGTTCATCAAAGTTATGACTTATTAATGCCCATTTAATATATTTTTTTACATTTACTACAAAACACAAGAGTGCAGTAAACAGTCAGAACTTCACAAATAGCGCCCTACCTCCAGTTCCTGAATAATTCTGAAATACACCTTATGTGTATTATACTAAAATCTTTGGCATTCTGATGCAACATCATATTCAATGGTTTCAGTTGATTCTTAGTTACCTTATAACCATATTGTTAACGGTTGCAAGGTTAAACCTTAGTTACGTTCTTACTTACGGATGTGATGCATTGGTACCCCCAGGAACAGAATACATGAATTTTCAAGATATTCTTGACCCACAACCCGTGTCCTATAAACAAGTGAATATGACTGTGATCAGCACTGTTGGGAAGTGAAGATGACTGTGATCAGCACTGTCGGGAAGTGAAGATGACTGTGATCAGCACTGTCAGGAAGTGAAGATGACTGTGATCAGCACTGTCGGGAAGTGAAGATGACTGTGATCAGCATTGTCGGGAAGTGAAGATGACTGTGATCAGCACTGTCGGGAAGTGAAGATGACTGTGATCAGCACTGTCGGGAAGTGAAGATGACTGTGATCAGCACTGTCGGGAAGTGAAGATGACTGTGATCAGCACTGTCGGGAAGTGAAGATGATTGTGATCAGCACTGTCGGGAAGTGAAGATGACTGTGATCAGCACTGTCGGGAAGTGAAGATGACTGTGATCAGCACTGTCAGGAAGTGAAGATGGTTGTGTACAATAGGGACCAATTACTGTAAATGACCAGAAATAATTGGCAGGTGGCATCATTAACAAATTACATCAATATGTCTTTTAATGTGTATATATATATATATTTTATTTCAGTCAAATAACTAGTAGAAGGGATCTGGACACTTGATTAAAACCCATCTATGAACTACATACCTGAAGATGTATATCCATTCCGAATGGGGACGAGATCGGGACCAGGCTGGCATGTTGGTGCCAGGAATAACCAAGGTTAGACATGTTTAATGAATCGTCCGTGATGTCAAGTCGTGAATCTTTTGATTGGTCGTGGCTGATGGCCTTCGTGAATAATTTAGCGGTGAGTAGGGTAACTTCAAAGGGAGATCAGGGGGCATGAAAGGTGAGTTTAGAGACGAGGCAGACTAATGATGGGCGGATGGTGTGTGTGTGTTTGTGTGTGTGTGGTGCTCTGAATTGTAATTCACAGCAGCCACGGGAACTGGTTCATGCACAGTAGACTAGAGATAACAAAAAAAACGGAACCGATTACAAGTTGGGTAAAAAAGATAAAAATCCAATACTTTCAGTGTATTTTTCTACACGCGGGTGGGTGAACCGCCATGCAAAATAACTATAATGAAACATAAAACTGTGGTTGAACTGTGCTTTACTCCTACTGCACCACTGTTTAACACAGGGGGGATAACAGAAGGTTTGACTTCGACGTTGGAAGTCTATCCAAGTGGGTCGAATGTCTGTATGTGACTTAAAAGCCAGCCCCTAGAGGCTGCACACACACACGGTTACCAAGAAATGTTATGCGATCCCCGAACAAGCACTAAAACTTTCACATTACAACCCATTGAAATTCAACACACACACACAGCCAGCAGGCTGTGAATGTTTATCTTGAGTAATTCAGTCTCAGTACATGTATGGGATACACAGATGTCAGTGGATTGAAAACACAGCTGTGGGCTAATCTAATTGATTCAACTAACGAAAGGTACTGAGGGTTCTGCGTGTGCGTCTGTGTCACTAGATGTGCATTGTAGGTACCTGGGTGTTCATTGGCTTCAGGGTGTGTAAAACAATAATAAAAGTGTTAAAGAACAACAGGACTCCTAAAAGAGATCCAGTGACACTGGTTCCTTGGCCTGCAGGTGACTGAATCAGGTCTCCTTTGACCTGTCAGACAGACAGGCACATGCTGTAAATGACGACCAAGACGAAATCTTATGGCTTTCTTTTTCTCATTTACTTTGATTGGAAAGAGACATCTACGGTGGCTGTCACCGTGGAAACATCATTGCCAAAATAGACTATCAAATACACAGTCACTCTTTCACCGGAGTTACAACATTGTATTGAGTTTTCTTTACATTTCTTTTCAAAAACAACCCGTCAGGGTTGAGGTCGGACATACACGTATTTAAAGTGTCAGTTGTGAGCTGTACCGTTAATTAGAGGGAGGGGGCTATGACAACAGATCACATCATAGGTACAACAACACGTAGTGCATTTGACCCCAACACCTTCACATGAAAGATTCTCCAGCCCCGTTGAGCAGGGCCTGGGAGCCCATCTAGACATCTCCATCCTCTGACATCCCACCAATACACATTGGTGTCTTTTCTGAATGAAAGAAAACATAAGACCAAAAAGTAGCTCGGACTCTTCGATTAAGGACAGCAAAATCGGAAATACCCAGACATTTACATACTTATGTGCACAATGTATATATAAATATACAATATATTTTCATATTATGTACCGTAGCCTGGGTATGAGTCTCTATTTAGCCATTAACATTTTATTCCTTTTATTGTCTTTCCAAAGAATACTTGGCACGTAACACATTACTGGTAACGGAATGGTACAAGCAGTCTGGTACCCAGGCTACTTTGGTGTTTTAGTGGAAACAAATCGTGTCATTTGTTGCTGATAGTACAGCATTAGTTCAGCCGTTTTCTTTAGTTCTTACTAGTTGTCCTTCTTGCTGTACCTTTCGTTTTATTTTCACTGTTCCTGACTGCTTCAGGCAGCACGGCTCTGAACGCGGAGCTACTGAGCACGCTCCATAGGAACACCCGTTCACCCCCCCCAAATAGAAGAAATCCAGGCTAAGCCAACGAAACCCAGCATATCCCTCTAGCATTTCGAGAGATCCGGTTCCTTTACAGGCTGACGGACTCACACACCTCAGGCGCTTTCACCTTTGTCCTAGGGTTGGATTTTGTCCTCCCGAGGTCTTGTAGGCGGTCCCTCGGTCCTCCGCTGCTGTGGACCCCGTTCCTGAGGGCGCCCATCTCCTCCAGGGCCAGCTGGGTGGAGCTGTATGCCAGGGGGGGGATGGTGTTGACCAGGATGAGCTGCAGGGGCTTCCTCTCCGGGCTGTACTGGCAACGTATGTAGCGCGAGAACGCGGCGCGGTATGTCTTGTTGAACAGCGTGTACACCAGCGGGTTGACCGCCGAGGACAGGTACCCCACCCACACGAACACGTTCAGCAGCCGGCCCAGCACGGCCGGTGTACAGGTCCCCTGGTCGCACGCCACCGCCAGCACGTTGGTGATGAAGAAGGGACACCACATGACCACGAACAGGAAGAAGACCACGCCCAGCACCTTCGAGGCCTTCTGCTCGTTGCTGATGGACTGCATGGTGCGGCGTCCGTACCGCAGGTCCACCCCCCCGCCCGCGCCTCCTCCCGCGCCTCCTCCCGCGCCTCCTCCCGCGCCTCCCTTGTTGCGGCTGAGCGAGCGCCTGAAGAAGAGCTTCTCCGAGGAGAGCGAGGACGTGGGTAAGAAGCCCAGGGTTAGGCTGACGCTCCACTTGGGCCGGGGCACCAGCTGGTCCAGGCAGAGGGTGGCTTCGGTCTGCAGGGCGCCGATGGTCAGGAAGTAGGTGACCACCATGATGATGAGGGGGATGAAGAACGCCACGAAGGACCCCACCAGGACGAAGTTGTCGTCGTTCAGCTGGCAGCTGTCGTCCTTGAACACCTTGGTGTAATCCCTCAGGCCCAGCACCGGGATGGGCAAGGAGATACCTACGGTGACACAGAGAACCGGGACGTGTTTATTTGCACGCGTGTGTGTGTTTGTTATTAACAGAACATCCTTCTAGCAAGGCAGCCATTTTTATTCCCAATTCTGGAGGCAGATCTGCACGGCTGACCCCACGACGAGAGCCCCCCGTCTGAACTCTGACCTCACCACACTGAATTAGTCCACTGACACACTGACCACCCCCACAATGGAGACAAACGATAACAAGATTTGAACCTTGGAATAACATAACGTATACTTCCCGAACGATATTTATGCGAAAAAGAAAAAGGTTTTAAACATAGGTCGTGAAAACTAAAAATATCCTTCAATAGTGTTTCATCACAGTGGTCATGTAGCTTCTGTAAATCTATCCACCTGGGATAGATCCTGTTGCATCAATAATGCAGTAGCCCTCATATCACCACTGTCTGCCCACCAGGACAGATAAACCCTTCCATTTCCCTCACACACCCGGAATTAGTGTCATTAGTGGCGAATAAGTGGATTTGGGAAAAAGAAGGACAGGAGCATCTGGAGCCATTCATTATGGCTTTTAACCCCACAGAAACACAGAGAGATACAGAGAACAACCCCAGGAAAGGAATGCAACCTTTCTGACTCCAGCAGTCATGTTTTGCATGGGAGTAGCTAAACGGACGGTAAAGGCTACCAGAACTTGCTCCAAATAAGATCATGCTTTCGGAAGGATTGGCATGTTTTGCGCAATTGTTTCTTGTCTGGCATACAGATCTAAAAGAATCAAGAGGTCCTTCGTTGCACATTTTTGCTTATGCTTGGAAGACGGATGAAATGATATGTCCTAAACAACAGTTCTGACACAACATTTCATCAGCTTTTTTTCTGGACTACTAAAAATTGTGGTATGGTGGGTGGGAGAAGTGTCATATTTTTTTTTTTTATCTGCTGAGGTATTGAATCACTAAGGCGATATTTTTGTCTGATATTAAGGCAAAAGTATAGGTTGGTCAGGGACTGGAAGGCGGACAAAATGTTCGTTTTGTTTTAAACATCGTGTCTACACTATCAGGTCAAAATAACATTTTAAACGAGACAATTACATAAAAAATACAAACAAATGTTCTATTGTGAAAATATTTTTTATCTATTTTGTAATAAATTAAAAAATGAAAAATCTTAATATTTGGGTGAAACTCAAGCCCCTGCATAAGACTTGGGGTGGGCACATTTGGCAATAATGATAGCTGCAAGCAATAGCTGTGAAAAAAAAAGCTATTTGTGAATTAATGATACAGCGGGGTTGGAATTTCTTTATCATATTTCTTTTGTTTTATTCATTTGATCAAATGGCTAGAGGAAATCATGTAAAATAAATCATAGAAAACAGGGCAATTTGAAGACGAAAAAGGCCCCACAACCTGTCTTTTGATCAACAGTATATAAAAGGTCCCTTCTATAAGGGACAGAATGCTCAGCATTGGGCACGATATTGGCAGAAAAGAAGTCTATCAAGAATGGTTGGTAGGATGTGTTGCAGCTCACAAACCATTCTTGCAAAAACAATTCTTACCCAGATACCCACCAACCCTTCGAAACCACAATCAGAATTGGGTCGAGACCCATCAATCGAGAAGTCCTGCTCTAGACCATCCTATGAGCCAATCAGCACTTCGTATGTAAATATCTAATTCGTTTTCCACCCACACAATCAGTTTGAGCATTTCAGAAAACAGAGAGACATTTTGTCTGTGTTTCTCCTTCCCCTGACACAATGTCTTTCCTTTGAAGATAGACTCTAAAAGGAGAAAGAAATGCAGAGTTTTTCTTTGAGTTAACCAGAGATGGAATGTCACTCAATATTTTTGGCTGGCTTAGAGAAATACTTTGTTTATCTGTAGCTACTGGGTTTGTTGAAATCCAGGGCAGGTTTAAAGGATGAACCAAGACAAACTTGAAACATACTCGTCAATAGAACGTTGGAAGTTTAGGATGTTGGGAAATAGATCTCTTCTGTGTGGGTGAGGATTTAGAAGAGGTTGATTGAGAGAAAGATTCTGGGGGTGAACCTAACAAAAACAAGCTGGACAGATAAAATAAATGTGTTTTAATGAAAGTGTTGTGTCTTTTCATTTATTAAACATGTACAGTGAGCACTCGTGGTTTTAAGTACTCTCAACCAAAGGAAGGAAACGGATTGGGTAAAAATGAAAAAAATATCTTCCCGTGGGCAAACTAAAATCACAGCCTAAATATTCAGGGAATTAATGCATTCCACACTGAGGCTGAATTAAAAGGTTACTGAGAAAATGTTAAAGAAAGCTTACAGTTAAAAAGACTCATGTGTCTTTTTAAGGATGCAACACAGTGTCAATAAACTGTTCTCAGTCCACACTCCCCAGCCAAGCAGGGGATGTCCACAAGATCCCAAACTTGCCAGACCACCCAAACTCTGTTCTTTTAGATACAAATAATAGTCATTTTTAAATGGATGCAAATGATTACGTTTGGTTTGCCTACAATGTTTTTTTTATGAAGCATCGAAACCCATGAAGAGTAACGGTTGCCATGGCATCAGATATTGGGGATACAAAATAAATAAACAAACTGTTCTCTGCTCTGAGGTGTACTGTGAGGTATTCTAATCCGACTATTAGTCAGGAACGTTGAGAGGCCAACTTATTGCTGTGTTCCGTTGAGGAGCCACCATCAAATATATGTCAAAGACAACCTTTGCATTTTTAACTGAAGAATTCCCACACATACAAACACACACACAAACAGACACGCGTTACATTTATTATCTCTACTTTTACTTATCCTATTCCTAGACCTTATGCTTTCCCTAACCTAAACCCCAATCCAACCTCAGTAACCTAACATGTATGTCTAACTTTGAACTAGCCTTAATGCCTAAACCTAATCTATAATACCTTACAGTAATTGTAATTTGTACCCTAAACCTCAAATTGGGGACAGAAATGTGTCTGATTTCTCCACACTTTAGGGTCATTGACCTCCCCATTATATTGTTGAGTTGGAAACACACACATTTGCTCATGTTTGAAAAAGCATACCAGCATTAACCACAGGGCAGTAAAATCCAATATGAATAGAAAAACTGATCAATCAAATAATGTCTTGATGAAAAGAAAAGTGAATTGCTACAAGTATTGCTGATCACAATCGTGATGATTCACCACAATGCGTGAAAACCGACCTTACTATGGGACTGGCTGTCTCAAGTGGACCGAGTTTGTCTGGCGGCTGAGAAATCCATGTTGGACTAAGATAAAAAGATAAAAATCCAAGCACGATCTCGCCTACATTGGCAAGCCTTTGGTAGTGTAATGTTTCCTCGTTGGATGAGTCTAATGTGTCTGTAGAAATATAACTCCTGGGACAGCCTCCCGCCTCAGAACAGAAGAACTCATATGATAGAGACACTGGGAAATCCTAAATTATTCAATGGTATAGAAAATTACAGCAGTTTTTATTTTAAGACTGAAGTGTATTATTATTATCTCAGTAATTTCTGTGGTCATGCAATAGTTTTCTAGTTTGTCATGAAAAGTTGTATGTCGTTGTCATGGTAGTGTTGGGGGGGAGTGACGTGTGTGTTTGTGTTTCTTTGCTGCATACACTGAGGATGTGTATTTGTGTGTATTCTGCGTATGTTGGATGTTTTGTAGAAGTGTTCAATGGTTACTTTCTGCCATTGTTTACCATGTTTGTTTAAGAGGAGACATTTAACTTCTACATTACAGAATGCTACATTAAGTTTTCTCTCTCTCTCTCTCTCTCTCTCTCTCTCTCTCTCTCTCACTCTCTATCCATTTAGCTCGCTGAGGAAGCTAAACCAGGGCTAAAATGATTCCCTTGCATCTCATTCATTTCAACTAAACCACCAAGGATCTTTTTACCCCATCCTAGATCTGAAGCTAACTGACAGCAATGCACAGTATTGACCTTTCAGACACTGATGAAACACTGACACTGATCATTGCAGCCTTGTGTTTTGAATCGGGTTTTGAGCATAGGCACAGTGCCCTGGGGGTCCTGCCCTGGGGGTCCAGCCCTGGGGGTCCAACCGAGCATGTGGCATCTTGGCTCTGTGCCCCCCAGGCAGGACGGGTGGATGTCAGACAGGGTCTCTGTGTGTGGTCGTGCTCTAGCGACTTCTTGTGGTAGGTTGGGGTCTTGTTAGCCCAAGTGTGGTTTTGGTCTGGGGAATCCATTCTCTTCCGGTGCATGTGTGCCAACAAGTACAACCAGGGTCTCCTTTATTAGACCTACATTTAGTTGCACATACTTAGTTGAATGGGGCTGATTGTTTTAGACAGAAATAATCAAATAAGAAAAATTATAATACAAATATAGAAACTATATATAGTGCCGGCCCTAGCCTTTTGGGGGCCCTAAGCAAAATTTGATCTGGGGGCCCCCTCTCCTTTAGTGGTCCGAACCTCACTAACTGACGCTAAGCAGACACTTATGTTGCTTATGCCAAGGGCCGGCCCTGTGTATATAACTACAAAGCAAAATAAACAAACAATTAAATATAATGAGTGGTGAACATGTATGATAGTGGTACATGAGATAAATATATATTTTACAGGAATTTGCAATTGATGTACACATATACTGAGTTGCAGTATATTTATTACTATCCAGATGATGAAAGATAAACAGTTTATTTCAGCATTTTATTTAGCAGTTCACAGTTTAGGGGTGGCTTGATTTTCTGAGCATATTCTCACTATTTCTGTGGAACAGATGGCAATTTGCTACAGGCCACTGCAAGGACAAAGAAACTGTCCAGGTAGCAGGATCTTCATGAATTGTATTTCCAGTCTGCCTGTCCGGTGCTGAGGGTCGTATTTGGAAAAGCAGTTGTCCATGTTGACAGTGTTGTCTCTGTAGGCAAACTGTAGTGGATCAGGGGACAAGCGACGGTTTGGAGATGGAACAGGACTGGGTACTCAAATGTTTTCATGTGGATCCAGTCTAGTGTCTGTTGTAGTCCAGAATGGAAGCATTTCATTTGGAAAAAATATACATTGCCTGTGACAGATTATGTCTTGGAAAGACGCATAGAGCATTTTACAAGAAGAAGACTCCTCTAAAATGTGTAATAATAATGAAACATCTCATGATGCGGATATGGTACATTACTTTGTTCGGGTCCGTAAACGAATCAACGTTTTGTTGTTTGTTATGTGTTGTTGTGTATGTGGACCCCAGCTTCGATAGGAACTAATGGGTATCCAAAAAGACTATACATCTCTATCCATTGCTATCTCTCTCTATCTCTCTCTCTCCCTATCTCTCATGTTTGGATGGATAAAAGGAGAGTGGGTTGAGGTCGTGAGAAGAGGGAAATGAGGCATAGCATGTAGATAAGCAGCAGTGACATAATCTTATTTAATTTGCAGGCAGTAGCGTATCATATCCTAGCTCTCTGCCTCAGGCATGAAACCTGTGTAATGGTGACTCATGTCAGGAGTTAATTCCTTCCCACGGTGCGTGCTGTCTCTCTCTCTCTCTGTCCTTTGTCTCCCCCCTGCTAGCTCTCTCTCTCTCTCTCTCTGCTTCTCTGGTTCTACCAAACATTGAAATGACTCTGTGCGTAGGTCTCTACACAACCATTCTAAGGATCAAGGCAATGATTGAGGAAATGGGAAAAAAGGTACACAAGTCTGAAAGACAGTCGCAATGATGACATCTGGTTGCTCAGATTGTTGCTCTAAAGGGTTTTGTGGTCAAACACAATTCCTTCTGTTTATTTGGATCCTAAAAGTTGGTTATTGAAACATCTACAGCAGAGCACGTCTCATGTGCTTTCACAGAATAAAAATGGGGATACTAAAATCCCTGATAATTATAGACCGCTCTAAGGTGTCTTCTTAAAAGTCATTAGTAAATTAGTAAATATGCGGTTGTACAATGTACAATGCGGTTTTACAATCTGACAATTGGGCTTGTACAAAACTGACCACACTGGGTTTGGCAAAAAGGAGTAGCAGTCTGGTTCTATATTACTACAAAACTCACGTTTAGACCTTTGGCTAGTGCTAAATACATGTCAAATTAAGTATATGCTATTCCTCAAAGCCTGAACATAATGACGCATGAACCATCTCTGATGGCTGGATGGACCAGACTGCATTAGCAGCTTAATCTTTTCCTTTTCTTCCTAGGCTATTGATTTGATCAGCTGGATATCAACTAGGCCATTGAGTCCTGATTGTTCAGTTGCAGCGGTTCTTACATTAAATAATGTTGACCTCAAAACTCAAATTGCGCCTGTTTACAAGTCATTCTCCTTCTTGCAATCCCTCATTCCCTGCCTCAATCCATATTGTTGCCTATCCCCCAGGTGGACTAGTGCCTTGCTAGTGGCAAGCATTAAACAACCCCACTATATCACCAGATACAAACACATACACACGTTTCTCCTCTCTCTTATCCTCCTTTCTCTAATTCTATATCTATTACCATCCCTCTCTTGGTCTTGAGCAGGGGAGGGGCATATATATACAGTGGGGAGAACAAGTATTTGATACACTGCCGATTTGGCAGGTTTTCCTACTTACAATGCATGTAGAGATCTGTAATTTTTATCATAGATACACTTCAACTGTGAGAGACGGAATCTAATTAATAGTAATTAATAGTAATTAATTTACATTTTATTATATGACATAAATATTTGATCACCTACTAACCAGTAAGAATTTCAGCTCTCACAGACCTGTTTGGTTTTCTTTAAGAAGCCCTCCTGTTCTCCACTCATTATCAGTATTAACTCCTGTTTGAACTCGTTACCTGTAGAAAAGACACCTGTCCACACACTCAATCAAACAGACCTCTCCACAATGGCCAAGACCAGAGAGCTGTGTAAGGACATCAGGGATAAAATTGTAGACCTGCACAAGGCTGGGATGGGCTACAGGACAATAGGCAAGCAGCTTGGTGAGAAGGCAACAACTGTTGGCGCAATTATTAGAAAATGGAAGAAGTTCAAGATGACGGTCAATCACTCTCGGTCTGGGGCTCTATGCAAGATCTCACCTCATGGGGCATCACGGCAGAACTACACGGCAGGACCTGGTCAATGACCTGAAGAGAGCTGGGACCACAGTCTCAAAGAAAACCATTAGTAACACACTACGCCGTTGTGGATTAAAATCCTGCAGCGCACTTAAGGTCCCCCTGCTCAAGCCAGCGCATATCCAGGCCCGTCTGAAGTTTGCCAATGACCATCTGGATGATCCAGAGGAGGAATGGGAGGGTCATGTGGTCTGATGAGACAAAAATAGAGCTTTTTGGTCTAAACTCCACACCGTGTTTGGAGGAAGAAGTAGGATGAGTACAACCCCAAGAACACCATCCCAACCGTTAAGCATGGAGGTGGAAACATCATTCTGTGGGGATGCTTTTCTGCAAAGAGGACAGGACAACTGCACCGCATTGAGGGGAGGATGGATGGGGCCATGTATCGCGGGATCTTGGCCAACAACCTCCTTCCCTCTGTAAGAGCATTGAAGATGGGTCGTGGCTGGGTCTTCCAGCATGACAACGAACCGAAACACACAGCCAGGGCAACTAAGGAGTGGCTCCGTAAGAAGCATCTCAAGGTCTTGTTCTCCCCACTGTATATAAATATTACACTTTTATGCTGTTCCTTACCCACAGAGATGGTCCAGACGGCCATAATCTTGAGGCGTGCCTTGGTTCTGGAGTTGAAGCGGCTGTGGTGGAGTGGGTTTCTGATGGCAATGTAGCGGTCCAGAGAGATGGCACACAAGTGCATAATAGAGGCTGTGGAGAACAGCACATCCAGGAAAATCCAGATAGGACACAGGTCAGAGGGCAGGGGCCATCTGTATTCTGTAGGGGACACACAGAGGAAAAGCAATGGACATACTGATAGAATAACATTACGACCTGCTTGGATGTTTCAACTCTCTTGTCTACAGTTCTGAAAAAACGAGATTCAGTCAAGTTTTAGAGCATCGAAAGCACAAGATTCAGTCAAGTTTTAGAGCATGAACCTTTTGGCAGTTTTTCTTGGTAAGCCTTCTTAATTACTTGTGAATCCTTTTGGTCATAACGGATTTCATGGTATGGATTCATTTGAAACAACATCTGTCAAAGTGAAAATGGTAAATAAATGAGTTTCAAGATAAAGCTATAGGACAGATTATGTCAGTAAGTGTAACCCGTAAGGGGTTGGTTTTGGATTCATCTGTCTCAGAAGGGCAAAAGGACAGAATATTCTGTTGACGGCTAAAGAGGAAGGATTTCCCCACGGAGAAGAAAACGTATAAGAGGAGTAGGATCTAGAATTGTGTTTGAAATTGTTGTTCAGTGTAAATAAATCCTGGAGCGAATCCTGACAGATAAATCCTGGAGTGAATCACTGAAGCATGATGGAAGGAAGGAAAAAGATACGATACGTGAGAACCCCAGAGCATTCATAAATATACCTCAGCAGAGTCAAATCTGCTCGAAAAATGTCCATGTGATGTCACAACATTTAGAAGAGTCTGATATTGGACCGTGTTGTGGTGGAAACCATCTCAATATCCTCCCAGCAGATGTCCAGAAGGGAGGCGCAGGACACAAGGTGAAGGAGTGAGTGGAGCTTATGAAGCCATGGCAGGCTGCTATGGATGTGGTTCACCAGCAGAGAGAAAATGCTAAATAACCTTCGTAAAGATGGTTGACTTGGTAGCATTTATTGCATCTAAGCCTAAGAAAGTGGCTGTTATAAAAAAGCAAAGCTTTTGGGGTGAGCATCTCCATCTGATAATTGCAGGGAATACTGATGAAAGATGTTCCCCCTCTAGAGCCTGTGAGCACGTCTAGGGATGTGATTTGGATTGGACTGTGACTGAAGATGCGCTTGACGTTTTTTTTTATGCATCTATTTTTGTGTTTTGTGTGATGTCTGCTTGCATAACAGTGTCAAAGAAAGCATGGCAACTCTGAAGCCCAAACTGCACACACTTTCTCAAGAGATGCTGAAGGAGAGAAATCACATTTCTCCACCCCGTTCCCGAGACAAAATGAACATTTGGGGTAAAAGTCTGCAGGGATTGAATAATATATTACGTTACTCATGAGACAATATAGGCTACACTCCGTTGCCAGAGTTAGGTTTATATTCCACGTCACAAAAATTTACTTCAAATAACCTTTTATTTTCATGGTGTATCCTAATTGTTAGTATGACACCAAGGGTTTAAGAAAACAACCTACCTATAATGCCCTTTTAATAGATATGTCTGCTGTATAGCTGCTCTCAAAGTACTGTAAAACAAACACATACACACACCAATAAACAGAGCACAAAGCATACTTTCACCGAATTTCCCAGGAAGTTTCATAATTCAGAGTTGCTCTTGAGAAATAGCTACACAAACTCAGCTAAAATGAACAGTAAATGGAAAAAGAAATAACAGTCATGTGCCAAATAAACAGCAGGCAGCAGAATCTAATGGAGTAAGATGAATATTCCTGAAGCTGAGTTACTTGGGACACATCCGACCGCCAGCCCAAAAACAATACTGACTGGATAATAGGCCGGAGATAAGGAATAACCCTTCTGGTATCTACAGACGTGGCAGTTACACTGTTTATCTATTCTCCATTAAATCCTCCTTTATTTCTATTTCTCCATGGGGAGGTCATCGACTCCCTCGCTCCTCCAGGTGAAGGCGAACCTTATGTAAAGAATGTATGACTCACCCTCATCGCCATGGTCACAGACTCTACCTCACTGCCGTCCCCCATCTCCTTTTACCTTTCCTCCCTTTCTTCTTACCTTTCCTCCCTTTCCTTATTTTCTCTCTCTGGCCATCTCTATCTCTCTTTTCCCCTTCCTCTATATATCTTTCCTGCTTTCCCTCTATATTATTTTCTCTCGGTCTCTGTTTCTCCTTCTTGATGTTCCTCATACGTTCTTATCTCCATATAGTGTCAAAATAAACAGAGAAACAGATAAGGGTGTGCATAGAGGGAATAGGGACGAGGGATATGGTGGACTAGGTTCTCAGATTAGGATATTATATTGTACTACATTCCCTTAGTCTCTAAGGCCAGCCCCTCTGATTTGGCTCCGTCCCACCACATGAAAACTTGGCCGAAATGAGTCTCCCTGACCTGCAGCTTGGGAAGCAGAGAGCCTAATAATGCCTGTCTTACGGCAGCCAGGCAGCCACGCTGAATTACCCTTCAACGCTTTTTCGCTGAGCGACCAATAACCCCAGTGAAAAGAAGCCTGCTGAAAAGTGACTTTTATTCACTCTTCCTTTTCAGAAACCTGAAAATACTTGATACTGCAGCATTTCACAGCTCAGGCAGAGACGTGCACACGCTCATCTGAACACCGTAGGACAAGTCGGTTTAAGTTATTATTTTTTATGGTTGTCTGCCTACTGTACCCAGGGGGCTAAAAACGTGGAACAAAACTATATTGACTGACAGAAGCAGAGCAGAGACTTCAGAGGCAGGGAATCCAGGGAAGCAGCCTTTATCCACAAAGGGAGGCTGTGTATTTCCTCGCAGATATTGGCAGGGGCATCACTCTGGGCTCTGGAGACAAATGAAAGCACTTCTCTCCTCAAACTAGCTGACAGCTTTGGGCTAACCAAAGCTGGATTTGTATTTTCTGCTAAACCAAGTATGGAATGGTGAGAGAGAAATAGTGTGGCGGAGGAAGGAAAGAACAGTGAAAAAAAGTGAAAGGGAACCGAAAAAAGAAACATAGAGTGAACTAGAGCCCTGCATGTCCGAACAGTGAATAACAATTTATATGTCAGTTATAGTGATCAGGGGAGTAGGGTTTTAGTCCACTAATCAGGCCTGTAGGGTTGAGTGGCCAGACGGAAGCCACTCCTCAGTAAAAGGCACATGACAGCCCGTCTGGAGTTAGCAAAAAGGCACCTGAAGGACTCTCAGACCATGAGAAACAAAATTCATGTCTGGAGGTTACCAGGCACCACTTATTACCTGGCCAATACCATCCCTACAGTGGAGCATGATGGTGGCAGCCTCATGCTGTGGGGATGTTTTTTAGCGGCAGGAACTGGGAGACTAGTCAAATGAAAGGGAAAAATGAATGCAGTAATGTATAGAGACATCTTTGATGGAAACCTGTTCTAGAGCGATATGGACCTCAGACTGGGGCAACGGTTCATCTTCCAACAGGACAACAACGCTAAGCACACACCCAAGATAACTAATTAGTGGCTTTGGGACAACTCTGTGAATGTCCTTAAGTGGCCCAGCCAGAGCCCAGACTTGAACCCAATTGAACAGCTCTGGTGAGATCTGAAAATGGCTGTGCACTGACGCTCCCCATCCAACCTGATGGAGCTTGGAAAATAGGTGTACCAGGCTTCTAGCATCATACTCAAAAAGATTTGAGGCTGCAATTGCTGCCAATGGTGCTTCAACAAAGTATTGAGCAAAGGCTGTGAATACTTATGTACATGACTATATTTTCGTTCTTATTTTTTGCAAGTCTATTTTAAAATATTAAACAAACTTTTTCTTTCTTTCTTTTCTTCTTTGTCATTATGGGGTATTGTTTGTAGAATTGTGAGTGAAGTGAATTGAATCCATTCTGGAATAAGGCTGTAACAAAGAAAATTGGGGAAAGTGGAGTGCTGTGAATACTTTCTGGATGCACTGTAAAGTCAGACCGTTAAAGAATTTGTTCAGTTATGTGGACCCAACCGGCTTAGAGAAATGTGGGTCTTTCTCTCCCACGCTATCTGATTTAGCGTCCTCAAGATTGCCATATGTCGGCGGCAAATAGGATATTGTACATCTATTTGTTTCTTTCTTCTGTTGGTCTTGCTTTCTCTCTCATCCTCTCTAATTCTGGATCAAAGATTTGTTTTGGCAGCATTCCACTTGGAAAGGACCATCTGTTGAAATTCAAAAAGGTGCTCCACAGTCATTACCATACAGAATAATCTAAATTTATAAAGCCTATCTCTCAACAACATGAGAAATCACTAATCTGCCAGGGCCAATACAGTGTGCAAAAACCGCGAAACCATGTCAAGTTATTCCAACGGCACGTCTGTGTTCAGTCAAAACCAGTCGGGTATAATCGCTGTACAGCCCATAGACTGAATCTGAGATTATAAATAGGCCAGCTCCTTTTATAAAGAATATAATCAAAGTTATTACATTCGGATCAGAATCTAGAAACAGTGCTGTACGATGTAAGTGTTTGCATTTTTTACCCAGCCAAGAAATATGTTTGTAATGTACATGAACATTATGCTCTACTTCATCTACAGGTGAGTCTTTACAATTAAATAGTAGCACATTGGAGATATGAGAGAAGTGGAATAAAATAATTTACAGATGTTCTGATGTATCATCTTCAGATACAAAAGCATGTTTGTACCTGGGCCATTCCATGAAATGAGGTCCCCTTTAATGTCTCTTTGATTTTCGGTTTAAAATCCCCCATTATATTGAATGACACGCTCTGTATAAAATATGGATATAAAAATATTGGCCCAAAAGTGACAAAATGTATTACTTTGGAATGGCCCTGCCTTAACCTTATATTACTACTAGGAGGATTTCAACCCAATTAATACCACGTTAAGCCATCAATGTAAAGCCTTTTTGCCTTTTTGTATGTCTTATGATAATTATTTATTTTTGTTTCTTAAAAAGTAGTTTTTTTAAGGGAGCATCAACACAATCAATGAGAGAAATGTCACAGAACAACACAAATTTCTCTATGGATTGACATTGACATTAGTGCATGTTAATATAAAGACAAAACAAATATTACACTCATCAATAGGAACCACATTTGTGCAGGCAGGTGGTCTTGTTTGTGAACAGATGCTTTTGAAGATGCTTAAAAGATATATTGTGATGTGATTACAACTTTCCTGACCACCTCGGAAGGGCATTCCTCGTTAATATCTGATGTTAAAGCATGTGTGTCCTGATCCCAGACTCTTGTGTATTAATGTGCAGAAACTGAGTTGTAATCTACATTGCTGTAGCCTTGCAGATTTTATTTACATGATTAACATGTAGTCTGATGGGGTTAAAAATATTTTCCCCACTAAAAAAGACCCCTGCTATGGTGAACGTTAGTTTTGATTACTTACTTAACATGAAGACCTCTGACCTTCTGCCGTTTCACTATGTAATCTTATGTGCATTAATCATTTATATATCTCATTTAATCATCAGACAGAGAGATAGTGATTGGGTGTGAAAGAGAGATGAGCTAGAGAAAGTTACATGTTGAAGTATAAGTGAGTGCCCATCTAACAGCTTGAGTTGTCAAAATAGGTGCTACAACTGCATACATCTAAGCAGTGGTGGGAATGAAAGAGGATTGACATTTACCCATTTAAAGTAGTGAGATCGACTTGCCTTGTTACATTTGAGATGCTAATTAAGTAACCAACACGATACCGCTCATGGTCCAGCCATTACTCATCAGTATGTCTGGCTGTCTTTGTGTCATTGCTTAATCTCACTGTTTTTGTTCAATTTCTAAAGCTTTTATTGTATTGAGAACAAGATAAAAGTTTGTCATCTACATGTGAATAAGGTCCCTTTAGACAATAATGTAATCAAATTAAATAGGAAATCTAGTTACAACGTTACATCAATTTAATTTTGCACATCGTGTAAATGTGCGTTGTTTAAATTCTTATTAGAGTACAATTAAGAAGTAGTCAGTAATCTTTCGGTCAGTTCATGCCTGTCAACCTCGGTGTCTGTTGCTTTCATTCTTTCTCTGGTTGTATCTCGTTGTGTTTCTCATACTGTGCTCTCTTATTTTCTTCTTCTTCTCAGAGCCCTGACTTTGATGTTTCAACACCTGTATTTACACATTTACATTGGAAACGACCAAACTTGTAAGTAGCAAATTTTTTATTTCATGACAGCCCTACCTGTCACGGTTCATAAGCACGGTTCATTTTGTTAGGAAATGAAATGTTTCATATAAAGTATAACAGTTGTGATGGACAGATTTGGTCTGTCCAAAAAAAAATACGTGCCTGTCCTATCCTTTATATCTTATTAATATAAAGGTTGATTGTTTATATCTTACCCTCTTAGTCTCCATGACGGCGATTCCTTTCTCGCGTAAGGGAAAGAATGTCACACTTCCACAGGTAAGTTATAGAGTGCAAGGACAATGAAGACGATTATTGGAAACCTGTGGATAAATGCTGAGGTTGGATAGTTTGACAACAGGTTCTTAAAATAAATATTGACTGTGTATTTTTTGTGTCTCTTACTGGTTATCTAGAGTTCTGGGGAGGGTATATATTATATATAATATTAATGCTACTGCGTAGATGCCTCATGCCGTGTCATAAGAATTTAACTGCTCAGAAAAACACTGTTATTTTGTGCATTTGATGATGAAAAAGACTATGAGACTATATTGGGATGTTTTTTTGTCTACACATATTACTCCACTGGTACAAACTATAAATCTAAAAGCACATTTCCTTACACCCCATGAAAAAGGGCAGGTCTGAGCTTAAGGGTTAGATTTAAGTAGTGGTTACAGTTGGAGACAGGGGTTAACAGTTAGGGTTGGGTAGGGTTCATATTTGCGTTAATGCAAAAAAAGAAAATGAGTTTTGGTGAGACTATGAGTTCCCTACAAGGACTTCGTAGAACCACTTTGCATGCATGGTATACGTGTGTGTCAGGAGTGTTTGCACGTGTGTATATAATGTCAGTAGTGTCCCTGTCGCTGGTTGTTATATTGGTGTAAACAGGGTTGTATAACTAGATAGAGGGGGAGTGAAAGGAGTCAGGCACTCCATAAATAAACAAACAGCCATGTAAATAAACACTGCCCCTATCTACTGCTTCTAACTGCCTCTAATTGCTACATTTTCACAGCAAACCCCCGGTTGGCCTCAACAGGAAGAATATGGAAGACCGGTCCTCATCAAACACAAAGATTCATTTGAACAGTCTGTCAGGATGGACTATAATATCATACACCAAAGGCCACAAGGTGATGGTAGTTGTATTGTTCTGATAATAATGGGTGCTGAAGATACTGTGAACTGTAAGGCTCTCTCCTTTTCTCCTCCTTTATAAACTAACCCGGCCTCCTGTTCACCTCCTGTTCACCTCCAATTCCTCCCTCTCTCTCTCGTACCTATCTTTTATTGTGCTCTCCATAGTTATCGTACTTGTCTCTCTCCTCTCTGTGAGGGACCTGTTGCCCTGTCGTCTCACATCTGGTTCTCTTGGTGCCGATAATAACCGTTGTTTTTCTCTGTGTGCGGTCGTGTCTGAGAGGAAGATTCAGAGGCTCATTCTCATGCGAATGCTTTTTTCGTGTTGGTTTTTTTCTGTGACGGCATTGACCTGGAATCTTCTTGTGTCTGGCTAAATGGATGAGCACAAATCAAAACCCTAAAGTTAAAAGCACAACCACATGGTCAGCTCCATCTCTCCCACCCTAGACCACCCTTCCCTCTCTCCCACTCTCCTACACCCTCCCCTCTATCCCATCCTCCTCCACCCTTCCTTCTCTCCCATCCTCCTCCACCCTTCCCTCTCTCCCACCCTTCCCTCTCTCCCATCCTCCTCCACCCTTCCCTCTCTCCCACCCTCCCCTCTCTCCCACCCTCCCACCCTTCTATCTCTCCTACCCTCCACCACCCTTCCCTATTTTCCATCCTCCTCCACCCTTCCCTCTCTCCCACCCTTTACCACCCTACCCTCCACCACCCTTCCCTCTTGCCCACCCGCCTCCACCCTTCCTTCCTTCCATCCCACCCTCTCACCCTCCATCACCCTTCCCTCTCTCTCTTTTTACGTCTCCAGTCCATCACTGAGGGGATTAGGTCTATTTTTAGCAAGGGGCCAATCTTGTTCTCTCACAACGACAGTCAAAGAACGAGGGTCTGAGGATTTCTGAAACACATCTTCCCCTAGTTCAGCAGTAGTCACGAGTGTTGAATGTTGTCATCTCATGATCTAGGCAAAACCAAGAAACTAGAACACTGACGCACTATTGATCATTGAAGACAAGAGCACTGACACTGAATCCTGAACAGAACATACCTGCTCGTTAACATGGTCCAACCCCCCAATATAAAAAAGAAAGAGGTCTGTTTGTTTTTTTCTGTCATGCAGTCCTCTGAGAAGCAGCCAACGGGGGAAGCTCGGCACATGAAAGGACAGCAATTAAAGCCATCAAAGGTTGAAGACAGCCAAAGCATCAGGAAGCAGAAATAATAAAGAGATGTAGGAAATAAAGATGGGGTGAGAATGGGAGAGAGGGAAATCGAGGGTGCAGGTCAATAAGGAAATGCATTAGTTTCCCTGTTTCCAGAGGTGTTGGCTGGGTGGTTAAGCTGAGGCAAGGTGCTGTGTCTCCAATAGGCCCACAGGGCAGCACTGGAGGGCCTGGTTAACCTTCATTATGACCCCAACAGAGTAATCGGTCCTGTAATACCTCTGACGTTGCCTTTGGACACCTTTCCGCCCGTGTTAAACATGTCTGCAAGACAGACGGTTTTATTATTAAATAATTAAAATACCATCATATTTGGCAATGGGAAACTATTAATGTTGAGCTAACAGTTAATTTGCATTTGTGAGAGACACTAAATCCCAAACAACAGGGCATGGACAGACAAGTCTTTGACACAGATGTTGTTCCCTCTATAATAGAAAGATTCTCTTCTGTGTGCCTAAGATCTGCTTTGTATCTTATACTCAGTAAGAGGGTTTGTTGTTTTATTGTTATGCGTGGAATCGTTACAGGAAAGACAAAACACTTTGAGCTCTTTAGTGGTTCTATGTCGTACACTAGTGTTAATTGTTCTTGTAAGTATAATTAAAATGTTCCGGTTGCTATGACATGGCCTTGTGTAAATCTATAGTGGTTAAGTGGTTCTCATTTATCATCCAGGTGATTCTTCTCTTTTTTCAGAGCAAGTGTTCCTGATTCATCTTGTCAATTAACACAATAAGGTCAAAACAAGAAAATAAAAACCTATGTAGTTGTTCAAAGGATTTACCAACAACTTTTGGGATTGAGAAATTTTCATAGAATCCTTTTACATCTAGAGTTTATTTGTATATTTATTTGGATCCCCTAGAGCTCACGTGGAAACAGCAGCTACAACCCTACAAACAACACAACAACACAACATTACACTGATACACTGATCTACTCAACATTCACACTATGGTTGTAGCCATAAAATACGCTAACCAGAACCTTTTATTATTGGGTATTTCTTGAACATTTGGGATTTTATTTTTTTATCATGTTTCATTTTGGACCATGTGAGCATAGTCCTTAATAAAAGCTTCAAAACGGTTTTAAAAACCACGTGGTTACAAACCATTTCTTTTTACTAATGGCAAAGTAATGAATCAAGTACTTACAAAAGTGCATTTCTGCTTGCATCCCAACATTTAATGAGTTATTTTGTCTGCTCATTAAAGGGGACATTTAATAAGTAGCAGAGACCGTACATTCTACAGGAGCACACTTCCTGCTGACCAATTTATCCTGCAAAATGTAAATGAGTTCCCTACTTGGACCTTAAAGCATCTTTTAAAAGCTGGAAACAACAGACTAATGCTGCGTTTTCATGATAGTAGGTAGAATGTAAACTGAATGTAATTGTTTTAATAGGAGCACACCGGCAAATGCCAGACAGCCTGGCAGGGAATGCTCTCGACCGTCACAGCTGTACGCTGAGGTGTGAAAATCAACCAAATGTGGATGTTTTTGTACAGACAATACTGATTTCGAAATGCTCATTTCTTTGTGGAGCAACACACAAAACTGGATAGGAAAACAATGAAATGATGGATGTGACATGGATGTTGGAGGTTAACAGGGCTGACGTTTGGAATGAGATCAGCCAGGAGTTGAGAGTCACACGCAAGTTTCATATCTTGTGTGTCAACAGACTGCAGTCGTCAAAGCAGTGGATGGAATCAATTTTTTTAACCACTTGTTTCTGACTTTTACTGACTTACTATAGTAGCTATATTGTCTAATGAAACCATAAAGAAGCATGTTTGATCATTCTTAAAAGCATTTATTATAGACTATTGTGTTAGTCTAAAAACAAAGAATACACAGTTGATTTCAAATACCACAATAGCTATGCATAGCATCATGCTATCCCATGCTATAGCGGTCACAGTTTTTCTCACTTTCACAGCATAACTGAGTGAGTCCTTTGTATATAGTATTATACAAAGTAAGGGATACAGAGGAACAGTAGCAACAGCGTGACAGAGAGAGGAAGAGGGTGAGAAAGAAAGGAAAACAGAGAGAGAGAACGGTGGAAAAACTAAAAAGGCTGAAGTGTGGTGTGTCTGAGACGACCGTAGCACTAATAATCCCACTCCAGATTTCCGGTTAAAAATGGATGATGTCAGCCCTGAGATTCATTCCAATAACAGTATTGTTGGTGTGTACATTTTAGCCCAGATGTGAGAGGCCTTCTGGAAAGGCGGGGGCCATCAATATGGCAAAAGACACTCCACTGACATGTTTCACTGTAAAACGTCTGTCTTTGCAACTAACACAAAATACCTTCTTAAGGGATGCTCTCAAACGTCCTAAATGCCAGTAATTGGCACTGTATAGTGGTATTTACAAAAAGAAATTGTATCCACAAACCATGTAAATGTGTATACCGTATACAGCGAACGTACATTAACTGTATACATATATATATATAGCCAAAAAAGCAAGGCTGTGTAAAGCTGCAATTCCCCCCAAATGTGATACAAATGTTTATCTTGTGCCCCTGGATTCATGTTTGAAACCAAGCAGCTTGTTTCCAGTCAATTTTATTTAAGTTTTTCAAAAAAAAAGAATTTAGGATGCTAATTTGACTAGGTGTACATATTCTCTACAACACAACAATTAAAGTGTCATCTCATCATACCTATTTATAAAACACTCTTCTTTTAAGTTTTAAATATATCAGGCTCCATTTCCTGTTTTCTGGATGTCTGTCTGCTGTTTCTGAAACTGTATGTCTGAAGATAATTGTACAATATTAATCGGCCAATGGGAAAATAATGTTTTAAAAATAGAAATCATCTTAAACTGCTAGTGGTAACATGTTGTTTTCTCACCTCAAACTGGAATGATTCCACCTGCACTGATTGGTCTTGTATCTGACACTGGATAATAGCTCAAAAAGCATGGCAACAACCTGATCTGATGAGGTAAAAAAATTCTTACCAAGGCAACATTGTCTGGCAGTCAATTTCGCCCCTGAAAGTCCTTTTGAAACGCAACAATTCAAACCATTTAAAATTGTATACGTGTTTTGTGCTTCAATTAACAGCAATATTAATAAGGAGCACCTATTTTTAATTTCAACAATACATTTTGCCTTGCTAAATTAGCCAGTCAACATTCGTATAAAGCATAATGATGCTATAAAACCAGATATCTTGTGATATTCTCACAATGTAACTTCCACCTAAAGCTAGTTTAATGAGTTTTAAACTTTTGTTGACTTGTTTGAGTCTAACATTTACCAAAACATCGTATTTATGCTGATATAGATGGCATCCAAGGGTGACCAAAGGCTTTATGACCGCAGTTATTATTTTTCTCATTTTCCCTAGTCCCAGAAATGGAACAAAATTGTTTCCGTTTTGGTCAGGAAGAAATCAAAACAATACTAATAATAATCAATGCCAATAGTGATACATTTCTGTGTCAGTATTAGAACAGAGTGGTAATGTTGTTTATTTAACAATGTTAGTATTAAATTATTTTAAACCTAAAATATTGTAATACAATCCAAACACAGTTTATGCATTTTTATGAAATTGTCTGTTATAATAGCCTCTAAGACATATGTAAACAGACCTTGAAAGTCAACAAAGTGAGTGTGATTGAGTGACACAATGCCAGATTTACAAGTCTCATAATCAACACATTCTGCCAGTATATAGTTTTAGGTTGACTGCAATGAATGGAATGTTTCAACGGAATGTTGGCACATTCGCAATAAATGAAATCCTTTATACAAAAGTCTCTGACTTGCTAGCCAAGAAACATACAGTGCTGATAAAGAAACACCTTACCTCAACCGCTGTTGATCAAATTCCCTAACTAACACAACAGAACTTATTATACCATGATTGAAAAGATATTGTCCAAAATAGTGCTTTGGTTTACTACTTTCAAATTGAACTGGAACTTACCATAGAGAATGGTCACCATGGAGACAGGCATGACCAAGATGCCCAGTAGCATGTCGGCAACAGCCAGTGACATCAGAAAGTAATTGGTGGCATTCTTGAGCTTCTTCTCTAGAGACACGGCGATGATGACCAGGATGTTACCCGTCACCGTAACTACGATGACGGCCAGGATGAGCAATGCCGCCCAGTCCATGTCCACCGCTGTCATCCCCGTGGCACACTGGGACGATGCCAGGACCCTCGCCTCCTCGCTGTGACTCCCGACGCCATGGGTCAAGTTGCCCGACAGAATGTAATTCCCGTAACACCCATTCCTGCCTCCATTTCCCAGAAGTCCTTCTGACACGTTACCGTGCAGGTTCATTATGTCCGTCACCGTAACACCTCCAGCACGCCCCTTACAATGACACTCGTACTCCTACAGGTCTGTTACCTGGTGAGAGAGGAGTGGGTCTTTCTTCAATTACCATGACATTTGATCGTCAACATCAATTTATTTTCACAAAATGTAAATGCTATTGAATTTGTTTAATTGTTTTGTTGTCACTTGCTTGATCCTCAAATGATGTACTAACATTATTATGACACTGTGGTAGTAACAGCCATGATGCTTACATAAATGAGACGTAGAATTAACATTTTCTAAACTAGAGGTCACACATGCTAAAATATATCATTACGCTTCTGAAGATCATTTACTAAAGTGATATGATGGGAAAATGCTATTATGCTCAAAATGTAATTTAGCTTCCCTAAATATAAAACATACTTTATGGTGTGTTTAGCTAATCATTTTCTTTCGTAACACTTTTCCACTGGAGAGAATGTTCAAGGTCTTTGTATATCTTCTGATTTTCAAGACAGTAACATAATTTACAAAGCAATTAGTATTTTAATTTATTTGTTTTTTATTTATCTATATAATTGAGTACATCTAATATTTACTGTTGAGCATTTAAAATAATACATTGATATCTCTATGTCCAAAAATCATGTTTACCCTCTATCCCCAGTAGCTCCTGCAATGCATGCACTTTAGACATTTAGCAGTATAAAGGGTTACATGTTATTGCATACCAATTACATAAAATGTATTATTTGTAATTATAATGTGCTTCAACATTGTGCCAAAATCAAAAGACAGCACTTACCACCACAATTCAAGAATGACCCAGATACGTTTGGTCCTTAAAAGTCTCCACATGGTATCCATCATCATGTTTATATCTCGAGCCTATTGCAGCCTCTGGTGTTAATCTTCTCAATGCGCGAAGCCAGAGAAGGCTGTCCACACGTGTGATCTTTACCTTGTCAAAGTAGCTGTTACTATTGATGGACGGGAGTGAAAGGCAACAGCAACGTGGCAAAATGACATCGAAAGAGTAGAGGTCTCTGACTTTCGCCCTGTTCCAAGTACTCCAAACGGGGGGTAATTACAGTGAGATGCTTCCCTTTCTCAGGTCAACATGATCACCTGCTGGTGTTGAATCCATCAGGAAAGTGAAATCACTAGAATGTCCTCAATTCTGGTGTGCCTGTGGGGAGAGCATCCGCACAGTCAGATGGCGGGATTGCTGGGCTTAATCCCGTTGTCGTAGCGATGGAAAAGATGAGACAGGAGATGAGTTTGCGCGTGCGTGTGTCAGAGAATCCTCAGGTGTCTTTCATGCGCTCACCGTGGACGGCACCTGTGTTTGCATACCACAGCGATGGATCAGAAGCCTGGTGAGTGATGACAGGTGTCACACACACTCACTTTGTCACTTTCAAACAGACATTCGCACGCACACTTACACACGCGCTCCCAGCCAGGTCCGTCCTATGAACCGGGAGGGAGTTGCACCGAAATAACGGAACGCGATGAATGGAAAATCCTGGTTTGGGGAAAAAACTGTTACCTCAAATAAAGTCCTTTCCTCCCTCCGTTTTTTTCCTTTTTTCTTCCACGCTCCTTCTGCCCTTCAATGCCGCCTCAACGGAGCCCAGATCTTTCTTCTTTCCCCTTTGACAACTGATTCTGCAGGTCCCCTGATTATTGGAAAGTCGCCTTCAGCTCAACACTTTAGCTGTCAGTCACTGAGCACTACTCCACAGTGTGCCGTCCCTGCTGTCTCCGACACACACACACACACTATGGGCTCACTCTCCTCACACCCTGTCTTTTGCTCCCTGTCGCTCCTGCTCTCTCTCACACACTTCCTCTGTTCCGGTTCTCTCCGCGCACCTTTCTCTCCCTCCCCTGTTCACACACTCTCTCCCGTTCACTGCCCCTCCCCTCTCTACCCACTCTCCCCTCCCTCCCCTCTCTCCCTTCTCTCCCCTCTCTCTCCCTCAACTGTCTTTGCCGTGTCTCTGTTCCCGTTGCTAATTCTCGTTATCTCTCTCCCTCCCTGTCACTACCACACAGGGCAGACTTCTTGTACTGTATTACCAGCCTCCCTCCCACCTGACACAGTCCGGCGTCATTCTTCAGTCTACATAAACAGTAGCTTAAAGAGATGTTCTGTGGACATACACATGAGAAAGTACTGGTTCCTTCAGAGCACTGAGAACACAACCCCTCTGCCGTACACGCAGAGATCCCCCCCCCCCCCCCCCCACTCCGGGGGATCTCCCACTCTCCCTCATGTAGAAAAATGTAGTAAGACAAAGTGCCAGTGTACAAACACACACATGCACACCACATATTTCGATACTCAACTATACTCTACAAAACGTGTATGCATGCATTCAAGCAGAGAGGCACAGGAAACAGTATAGCACGCTCAGACCTTTGTCTGCGGCCAACAGCACAAGAACGTGTCATCAGAGAGAAAGAACAAATATAAATATAAAATGGGATTTAAATAAATGATAGTTATATGATAGAGATAAATGATTGAATGAGACGAAAAAGAGAAAAAGAGAGGTAGACACAAACACAGATATGTCTTAAGGCAGTGGTACTCAAACCTCTCCTCTGAGATCGCCAGCCGTTTCAAAACTTCGTTAAATCCCTGCCCTGCTCATCTGTTTCAGCAAATCAAAGGAGTTATAATTAGTGGACAAGATGTGTGTTGGTTAGTTCTGGAATAGTTCAAATACAACGGCTGCTGCTCCTTGAGAAGTTTGGGAATCTCAATCTTAGCTGACTATTCTTTGAAGTTATCGTGGAGAATATGAAGTGACAGCCAGTGCCACATAGCAGAGATGACTCAGGACGTTTGTTTGCCCTTTCCGTTAGCAATACTAATAGCGGCGCTCTATACCAGGGGTCTCCACAGAAGTGCTTCCTCAGAGCCCAGAGTGTGGCCCATAGGCCTCTGTGATGTAACATCACCACATCAGCCTTTGGAACGTCCATGGTATACCTTGATTTATCAATGGTAAAAAAGGTTCAGGCTATGAGACCCCCAATTTGCTATCAAGTCGCACGTTTGCTAATTTCTTCTCCTGAAGAATATGCTGGCCTTAGGGGGTATGTGAAACGACAGCAACCTTGTACTTGTTCTCATGAATTAAACCACATGACTGGACGATTAAACTCACAGGGCTAAACTGGCGTTATGAAGGCTTCCCTCTGAACTGCCATATGCCATCTGTTATGTTTGTCTTTAACCTTAAGACATTTTGGATTAAACATTTCAAAAACCAGTCTGCCCAAGTTTGAGTATAAACCCAATTGGATTCCATTCACATTTTCTCACAAACCAAGGAGAAGATACATTACTGGTTTATTTACCCCAGACAGAAGAACATCAAGAGGCTTTGTAGGCTAGACTATATGCGGGTAGTCCACAGTTTGTCTGACTGAATTACTAAAGCACATTTACCTGCAGGAGATATCCAACCTGCCTTATGTATTTTGTGTGTCGGATGCTAAATGTGGGTTTTGGCAGATCTCGCTTGATGAAGGTTAATCAAAGCTCACGACCTTCATGGAGGCAGATAACAATATGTAAGCCCGAAAACATTTCTACAGGAAGTAAAATAGTACAGAGATATACTGACATCTATCTATGCTACCTCTTCTCAGGGCAACATTGTTCAATTATAGTGGATAATGTACTGGTCTTGGGACGGAATGTTCAGGAATATGACAAATGCCTCCACCAGAATATAAACCACATGTTAAACTGAATCCAGACAAATGTGGCTTCAGGGTCTCAGAGGTCCGATATGTAAATGATCTGCTCCCAGATAAAGGTATGATCCTGGAAGACAGAGCCAGTCTGATAAGGGTATGATCCTGGAAGACAGAGCCAGTCTGATAAGGGTATGATCCTGGAAGACAGAGCCAGTCTGATAAGGGTATGATCCTGGAAGACAGAGCCAGTCTGATAAGGGTATGATCCTGGAAGACAGAGCCAGTCTGATAAGGGTATGATCCTGGAAG
>JACXGK010004034.1:18253-40952 GCA_016801125.1 Novumbra hubbsi | reverse complement strand
TGGTGTGGGGTGATATTATCCTGTGGATAACACTCTTTGCGATATTGTGTGGTGTGGGGTGATATTATCCTGTGGATAACACTCTTTGCGGTAATGTGTGGTGTGGGGTGATATTATCCTGTGGATAACACTCTTTGCGATATTGTGTGGTGTGGGGTGATATTATCCTGTGGATAACACTCTTTGCGGTAATGTGTGGGTCTTGATTAAGGATTAATTTCATAAAGGGTCAAAGTCTCTCTTCAGCATTCTAATGTGCTTGGTCCAATAATACACACAGCAGATTTATCAAACATACATTTCTAACCCTCAAATAACTAAACTAGTATGTCTTTTGGTGATATTGTAGAAACAGTAGCTAGGCAATAAACCACTTTGAAAATGCTGCTAATTCTACATTGAATAAATGTTTCTTGTGTTTTCCCTATATATTTATTCACCATTGTTTTCAATATCTTAGCTTACATGTTCACCAAGACAAACACTGACTGCCTAGTCAAGTCAGTGACTCTGCCTAGTTGCTAGTCTTCTTCCTACCCTATGTTGAAAATGGGACCTTGATTTTACTATTTAATTGTTTACTATTTAAATGTTTTCTTTATGAACAACATTAGCCCAAATAATGCAGACAAGATCTAGGATTGGTCAAAAATTGTCTAGACTAGCATATCAGTCACAGCAGGTAAATTACATATTTGATGACACCAAGTATTCTCCTTAGATTTAAAAAAAAGTCTAAGTAGAACATTAGTACCATCATTACTTCTTACAGTAAAGGCACATGGAAATATTATTTGGGAAAAAAACATAGAAAAGCGTTTTCCGCCTGGTTGTTGGGACGGGGCCAGCATGTCCCTAGTTGTGCATCTGATTTGTAATCTGCCTAAAGACTCTGGACCCAGCCCACCTGGATTTACTCTGGTCATCTGAGTAAGTGTTATAACATGTTTGTTACTGTCTTTTTTCTGTCTTTCTCTCTCACAAACACACACATACACAACAATGTCCATTTTCAAAGTCCAACAGATACTGTCTAACTGGCAGTCTAACAGCTTCTGATCTTCATCATTACTTTAAGGTTACTAGGTTCATTTCACTTTAGTGAAATATATACAGAAAATAACATTTACACTAATTGCATAACTGTGTGCTGCGTTGGTGAATCCTTATTATGGCATTATATGTGCTAAAATAATCGCATTAGAAGGTGTCCGTCCTCACACTACGTTATCAGCTTTGGGACTGTTGTTTTTTTAAATCTATTTTTACTGACACATTGATGTTGGCTGAATCCCAAATGAGTGCAATACATTTGACGTCCGCTCTTGACAGAAGTGGCACACTACATAGACAATAGAGACACACCCATTCACATGTGATGCAGCTCAACTAAGTGCCCTTTCATAACCATGACTCATCTGACTACAGATAGCAGGCAGGTCGTACGTGGCTATCTTAATGTTTCCCTGAAGTGATTCATCCAACATTAATATGGTTGAATGTCAGGTACGAGTAGGAGGCTTTTAAGAAAGCCAATCATACATAACATTAATTTTCCATCAGCCCACACTAAATGTTAAGGACTCCATCAATATTTCATGCACAGATGTTAGTTAATGCATCTCAAAGTTGTTTTGTTAATAAAAGGATTTCAACAACAAATGCAATCCCAATTTAATCTTTACAAGGTATTCTGTGTATCCAAATACAGTTAATAGATTTTTCTTATTCCAAAAAATGTATTAGTGCCTTATTTTTTGCTAATCCCGAAAATACAGGCTGTAATAATCATCTGGAAGTTGGGATCTTGTTTTTAGGGAGTCTTGGGATTAGCCAGTTGGCATATCTAACAGACATCTCTGTCTTCTTTCCTTATCCCTCACGTCAAAAGAGGATTATGGGAATCTGTCTCGCCGGCCAAAGGAGGAAGTCCAAATATACAAACAAATGCAAAACATAATTATGGCTTTGTTCTATCAGAGGGCCATGACTGTCCCCTGATGTTGGAACATTTCATTCTGAGGGTTTTAATTGGCTGGTCTAGAAGGAAGCAGAAACCACTCTCTCATACACCCACAACCAAGTGTTATCTCTCTGGACATGGACAGAAAATATTCCAAATTGAGTATTTGCAATAGTACAAAACCCAATACAATTGGATGTCATTACAAACGCTCATACAGATGGACTGAGGAATTAAGATATATAATATAAACAATAAACCAACAAATAGGGAATTATTATTTTGTGAATCATCCTGTGCTTTATTAATTCCAACAGGATCATTGGACAGTTTGCGTAAACAGATTGCAAATAACTTCAAACAGATGAAACCAAAACTTGGGGCAGCCATTTGGACATGTTAAAGGGGTTCATTTCAGGACAATGTTAGGAATCATTTCCTATTTCGAGAAACTGGATCTTGGAGAGCAAACTCTCTCTGGATCAAACACTCTTCACAGACAGACACAAGCCAAACCCGGAACGCAAATCCTCCCTATTCCTAAACATTCTCTCAGGAAAAGAATTATGGACAGAATAGAAGTTATGGGGTATATTGTGGTTTCAAACACTATTGGAAACAAAGAGTGGGTTTGGAACAGAGATTCTGCTGACACAAAATGATGGTTTTGGTGGTCGACCCTGGCAGATGAGACGGTGCAAATACTCCACAAACCATGTCTCGATGTCAACCATTAATGCATATTTACCTCAACTAGCCACAGGAGTACTGGAGTATCCTTCAGCCCTTGTGTCTTTGGATATTGTGGTTTTCAGGGTCAGGGTATAATTTTGTTACTGTTCAAATATGTACTGACATTCGTAGCAAATTGTAACGTAGAAAGTGCTGAAATCCTCTATACTCAACAGAGTGCGGGCACATATCCGTGTCTATACACAAACACGTTGCTCTTAGAATGTCATTAGATCAAATTAGACTGATGCTTAGGGTTTCTTGAATGTTTTATGAGTACTCTTATTTTGAAAAGGTGGTTCAGCATTGCAAGGGAAAGGAGGAGCGTGTAGAACAGTTCATCACAGTGCGGGATCACTTGTGTTTCTAATCAAAGAGTTGTGGCAACAGGCTAATAAACTGGCTAAGTATTGTTGACAGAGTTCTAGTCTTAGATTCCTTCTTTCAACTACTGGCCTTAACATATTGAGGACTCAACATTATTATTATTATTTGCATTTCTGAAGACCAAGTTTGTTTTTTTCTTTAGAAACAAGCCATTATTCAACTCTGTCCCAGTCTGGCATTAGTCTAAAATTCATGAATTGAAAATGTGTGTCTGGTGCCATAAAACTGTATTGATAGCAGAAACACACGCTTTGATTCCCCATAGGCAAGATTCATGGTCTTGTTGCGGATGCGAGGTTCTACCATAAGCCAATGGAGCTTGCGGAGGAGAGTGAAACCATTGGGAAGGATGAACACAAGATGGGCTGAAGCGTTCTGGGTCAATGGCAGTAGCTTGATGGGACAAGCGCAGAGCCCAGCCAACAGTGCGTTGCAATAGTCCAGACGGGAAATGACAAGTGACAGGATCAGAACCTGAGTCACTTCCTGTGTAAGGTAGGGCTGTATTTTACGGATCTCGTACAGCATGAATCTACAAGTCACTGCTTTGATATTTGTAAAGAATAACAGATTCCTGTCGATTTCCACAACAATGTTCTTTGCGCTCTGTGAGGGAACCACCGTGGAGTGGTCAACTGAGATGGACAGATCTTGGAGCATGCTGGCCTTCCCTGGGAGGTTAAGCTTTAAGGTAGTGGGCTGATATGTAGCAATGATAGGACAGGCCATGTGGCGCAAACACAGACCCGCTTCATGCAACCTGGTTGGAGCGGCCTCTGAGAGTGTGGAGAGCAGTCAGAGGGAACACAACCAGTGGAGATGAGGAAGGTAAGATCTACAGAGGATGTCTGGAAAAGAGAGAAAGGGATAAGGTCAAGAGGACAGGATGTCAAACACCCCAATACTAGACCCAGGACTTTGTCAGAATAGAGGGTAGAGGAAGAGGTAGTGGTTCAGGCCGAAAGCCTGAACAGTTTGAGTGAAAGAGGAGCGAATCTTGTCAGCCTTCATTTCGAAATGGTTGGCAAGGTAGTGGAAATTATAAGGAAAAATTAGGAAGAGAAGGGGGAGTGTTTAGAGGTGGCAACGACTTAACTGGGGTGAGGCCGGTGCGTGAAATATAAAGTGCTAGAGAATTGATTTAGCAACAGAAACAGAGGAAGAGAAGGTAGTAAGAAGTGAATGAAAGAATGACATGTCCTTTGGAAGTTTTGTTTTCTTTCAGCCGTGTCTTGTGATTCAGTCGGGAGGGGAAAGCCAGGCTGGTCGAAAAGACAAGAGGCAGAGGTAGTTGAAATATGTGGAAAGACAGGAGAGTAGTGTTGAGGAGGCAGACTCAGGAGACAGGAGGGAAAAATCGTTGGGAGAAGTGAGAGATGATAAAATAGAAGTGGGAAGAGTAGAGGGAGAGAGGAAACGAAGATTGCGACGATGCATTACAATCTGGGAAGGAGCTGCGTTAGCAGGGATTTATGACAGAGGAAGAGAGAATGAGACCAAGTTGCAGTAAGAACAACTGGGTTACAGCATCTCATGAGAAAAAGTTCAAGAGAATCGCATGCCTTGTGCGTGAGATGGGACTGGAAGAGCGTGAGGTCACGCCCCTAGTGATACCTGGATAAATTAGGAACAGTACTGCCAATTGGACTTAAACTAAATGAAGTCCACTGTCACAAGTACTGAGAAATCAGCGGGTTACCTCTTGCCCAGTTACTTAGTATGGACGGATGGCTAGCCCTAGCGCAAGTCTTGGTGCAGCCGAACTCCTGGGCCCATTTAATGCTATAGAAGTTTAGTTTATTTTCCCCAAGTATATGCGTGATCCCAACCATATCTCTGATCTCTATATAGATTTCCATTGACCTCCTTCCAACCTTTGGCTTGGTTTTTGCTCTGACATTTTGAAAACCAGGACCTTATATAGACATGCATTTGCCTATCAAAATTATGTCCAATCAATTGAATTTGTGAAAATGTGTTTTAACTTTTCCATTATAGGGTGTTGTGTGTAGCTTGTTGGAAATAAATATTTGTAACCATTGTACATTTAGAAAGTGAAGGGGTCTGATTACTTTTTCTCCCCTCCATGTTCACTCAGGCCCATGCACACTAGGGTTTTCACAACAAAATGATCGTGGCCAATAGGATTCACAATTACGATCAATCAATCAATCAAGATAATTTATATAGCACCATTCATACATAGAAGCAATTCAATGTGCTTTACAGGGCATTAAAAGAAAAATAAAATGTTAACAGTTTGATTAAAACAGACATGGATCAATTTAACATGAACAGATTAAAATAAAAAGAAATAGAGATAAAAGGTTAAAGGAAAATTAAGGATTTTAAAAAAGTAATGAATATTATAGGGTTTCCATGTTGCTTTTAAAGTGTCTATTAAAGCTATAGGGCACATTGTGAGGTCAAGCCCTCAATCATAGGCACGTGAAAACATGAGTGTTTTGAAACCGGACTTGAAAATGGATAGGTTTGGGGCATGTCTAAGATCTTCTGGTAGCTCCTACCAGTTGTGTGCCGCATAGCTACTAAATGCCGCTTTGCCATGTTTAGTTTGGACTCTGGGCTCTACTAGCTGGCCTGAATTCATTGATCTTAGAGGCCTGCTTGGTTGATATTCTTCAAACATATTAGATAAGTATTCAGGCCCTAAACCATTCAGTGATTTGTAGACTAAAAGCATCACCTTAAAATCTATTCTATAACTGACTGGAAGCCAATGCAAAGATTTAAGAATCGGAGTAATGTGTTTTGTTCTCTTGGTCCCAGTTAGCATTCTTGCTGCAGCATTTTGAATGAGCTGCAGCTTTTTTATAGTCTTTTTGGGAAGTCCAGTTAAAAGCCTATTACAGTAGTCAACTCCACTAGAGATAAAAGCATGGATAAGCTTTCTTGGTCTTTGCGGGACAGCATGCCCTTGATTCTAGATATAATTTTAAGTTGATAGAATGCTGTTTTGGTGACCACTTTGATTTGACTGGAGAACCTTAGGTCAAGGTCTATTAGAACACCACGATTACGCACTTGGTCTCTGGTCTTTAGGTCCCGAGAATCAAGCTTTTTAGTAATACATGTTCTGTTGTTTGTGTTGCCAAATACAATAATCTCAAGTTTTATCTTGGTTTAATTGTAGAACATTTTGGTTCATCCTGGTATTTACTTGTTCTATGCAGTGACACAATGCGTCTATTGAGCTATAGTCCGATGGTTCGAGAGCCATATATATTTGAGTATCATCTGCGTAGCTATGGTAGTTGATGTTGTTGTTCTGTTGAATTTGGCCCAGAGGTAGCATATAGAGATTGAACAGAAGCAGTCCGAGAACGGTCTCTGGGGAGTTCCGCTTGTCATAGCCACCCTATCAGATTCGTGATTGCCAATAGTGACAAAGTAACTTTGACCATCCAAATAAGAACTAAACAAATTGAGGAGTGTCCCGGACAGTCCTACCCAATTTTACAGCCTGTCAACAAGAGTTCTGTGGTCTACAGTATCAAATGCAGCACTAAGATCTAATAGAACAACGAGTGTTGTTTTATTTGAATCGATATTCAGCCGTATATCCTTCAGAACTTTAATCAGAGCCGTTTCAGTACTGTGGTGAGGTCGGAAGCCTGACTGAAATTTGTCTAGGAGACCATTTGAGTTCACAAAGTTGCTGAGTTGATTGAAGACAACCTTCTTAATGATCTTGGCTATGAAAGGGATATTTGAAATAGGTCTATAGTTGTTTAATTTAGCTCTTTTTTAGTAGATTCCTGATTTCAAGGAGCTATTAACTATTTGTTGTAGGTCCATTATTATAGAGTTCAGAATTGTTTAAAAAAAGTCAGATGGCAGGGTGTTGAGACAACATGTGGACGCTTTAAGATGACAAACTGTTTCCTCTAGGGTTTTTTAATCAATTGTATTAAAAACTGACATAATTGAATTATGTCCTGGTGGTTTTAGTGATGGTACAGTGTCATTGTTTGACTGTGTTGTACTGATGCTCAGTCTAATACTTTAGATTTTTTCACCAAAGTAACATGCAAATTCATTACATTTAACTGTAGACACATGTTCTGATGCTGTCTGACTTAGGGGGTTTGTAAGCTTGTCAACCATAGCAAACAGCGTGCGGGCATTGTTGATATTATTGTTTATCATTCCTGATAAATGTTGCTGCCTAGCCTTAACTAATAATTGAAGCTACAAAGGCTTTGTTTATGGATTTCATAGTCGATTTGAAGTTTAGTTTTTCTCCACTTACGCTCCGTTTTCCTACATTCTCTTTTCAGGGCAGTTATCGCTACCTTGTTTCTCCAAGGAGTTTTCTTTACCTTTATCGATGCAACATGATCTATGACATTCAATATTTGGGCGTTAAAGTCATCCAGGAGTTGATCAACTGACTCTGAACTTAATGTTGGCAAGATAGCTATGGCCTCCATAAACTGAGCATTGGTGCTCTCATTAATGTACCTTTTCCTAACAGAAACTGAGTTCACTTGAACTTCCGGGGTGATCAGTGATTCAAAAAACAAACAGAAATGATCAGACAGTGCCATGTCTTTCACCGTGACAGAGGACATTTTAGCCCTTTTGAGATAACCAGATCAAGAATGTGGCCGCGAGTGTGTGTACATTCTTTCACATGTTGAGTGATATCAACTGTATCGATGGAAAATTTGAAAGATAATAATAATGCTATCAGTCACATTAATTTTCAACTATGTTTATTGTCCGGTCACTTTTTTGGCAAATTAATTCCTCACAAAACATTTTACAATCCAGCACCCACAGCCAGTGAATTCTCTCAGACTCCTGTGACAGCCCTACCTGGTTTTGCTGTTTCTTTCTTTTCTGTTTTCTGGCAGGAGACGGTGGGCGGAGCTGAGAGGGTCGTCAGTGCCTCTGTGGCACACCAGTGCTGAGGGTGCTGAACGTGATGAAGGGGCCTGAAACCATTCCGGAGCTCTCTCTCTCCCACATGACATTATGTTTAGTTAGGTATTAAGTAGTTGTAACAGATAACACTTCACTCAGTCTTCTTCACGGATCTTACAACACTGACATACTGAATTACACGCACCATTCTTTGATTTGTGAGTTTTGTTATTAATTAACCCTTAAAGGTCTAAGGCCTATTGAAAACCACAACAATTGTATTTTGTTTGAAAATGTAACAAAATATACCAAAAGTCTGCATTATTTCTTTAGAAAACTGTAGAATTGCAACCAAAATTGTCAATTTTGGGTCCCTATATCAGTGAGATGGAACATTTTATACAAAAATCAAAGATCAGATAAAATTCTGATCAGATTAACCCCTGAAAAAAAATCATGTTTTTCTATGCAACTGTAGGCTTCTATATTTAATAATATAGATATTATTAATAGAAATGTAACAGGTGCGCTTTTCTACGCAAAATTGCATCTAACAGCCTGTATGAGTTTTCCGTTGAGATATGGAAGGCATTTACTTTGCAGAAATACATAATCAAAATGTCATTCTTTGCAGCAGACTGTCCCTTACATTGTGTAAAGAACCGTAGGCTTCTATCTGTAACCTGTCCGGAGATATGCATAGAAATGTAACAGGTGCGCTTTTCAGCGCACATTTGCGTCAATAAATGTTTGTATTTCCTCGAGAAACCTTGTGGGATTGCCAGTTGGTCACCAGGTTTGCCGGGTTGTGATACACTTTACAAGAAGTTACACTCAGTGACATAATGGGTAATTAACCATAAATCATTTCTCAATCCACCTGAAGCCAAATTGTATCTTTAGCTAAGAACATTTTTAAACTGGAGTTGTCAATTTGAAAACGCTGAATTATTTAATGTAGGGTGTTGTGGAGGTTGGGGATGCTGCCTCTTGAGGACATATAACATTGCAGCAATACGCATTTAGCCATTGCAAAAGAAGCAAAACCAAATAATGAATTGCTGTCATAGCTTGTACATGAGTGTCATGTCCTGGCTGGGAGCCCCTAGCCTACTCTATGCTTTGGGGCTCACAGTCAGGGCATGCCACCTAGAGAGGCCTCTGGCCTTCTCTATGCCGTTGTGGGCTCCCCAGTCAGAGCAGCTGTGTTCAGTGGACTCTGATTGGGGAGCCTACCTAATGTCACACATTCAGTGTGGTTGATTGTTTGTGTTTCACAACTTCACGGTTTGTCCTTTGTTTGATTCCCATCTCATGTGGATGCACTGCACGTTTATTTTGTAAGTTTCATGTTAAGATATAGTCCCGTTTTGCTGTTTACTTCAGCACCTTTTATTTCGTATACTGTGTAGTTCGTGTTTCGTGTCTTGTGGAATTAAATACACCTTTACGTTTCAAGATGTATGGTTTTGGTTTCGCCATGCACAACAGCCGTGACAATGAGTTTGTTCATTGATTAAGTCCCCTTAACCAATCCAATGGTTTGGAAATTTGGGTCAACTATCCCTTTAATTAATGAATGAAAGTTTATTAGATATCCTGAAATATATCACGAAATATAGGTTGTTCAAGCAAGAAACCCCATAGTAATATTTAAAATGTTGCTATAACATTATGGTACCAATTTCAGCCGAAACCCAAGCACATTGTAAGATATACAGGTGCTGAGAAATCCCCAATTAGTGAAGTGTATGACAAACATTTTGTTTACACAATTTCCTGACAGTGGTTTACTCAACCTCGAGCCAATTCTGAGAACATTTCCAACCATGCTAATCATTGTGTGGAGCTAACATTTCTAGAACTTTCTTGAAACATTCCTTAATGAGAAAGAGTGAGAGAGGTACAGAAAGAAAAAAGAGAGGAGAAGAGATACATTTGATTAGCTGCCAAACCATTGTCTCCTGAGAGGAAACTAAGTTGAACATACAGCTTTTCCTAACAGTGCCCCAAAGCTACCTGGCAGCTGCCTGCTTTAAACAAGCTTTCTACTCCAACCTTAAACAGACATGTAGTCAACTTTAAACAGATATTTCCTGCTCCAATAATCCAATTAACGTGATTTGTGTAGACTTGGCTGCTTGAGCCTGAAACAACAACCCTTTCGAAGTTTATAATTTTGAGTGACCGTATCACCCTATGGCAGGGCCTTACTGGATTGAGTATTTATCATATTATGATCTTATCAAAATACTCTGCTGTTTCTAGAATTTGATTATGTAAGCAAACCCTTGGAGAACCAGTCTAGCCTTATCCAGCCACTTCATAACTGCAAAGAATGAAATAACTGCAAAGCTACTGTTGTCCCGTAATGTTGTCACAATGTGACAAAACATGGCAGAAAGTTGTTGCGAGATTATAAATTAACTTTTGCATAGCTAATGATTGGCTACTGGACAACCTTTATGTCCTTACACGGCTCTCTGGTCTTGGCCATTGTGGAGAGGTTGGAGTCTGTTTGATTGAGTGTGTGAACAGGTGTCTTTTCTACAGGTAATGAGTTCAAACAGGTGCAGTTAATACAGGTAATGAGTGGAGAACAGTAGGGCTTCTTAAAGACAAACTAACAGTTCTGTGAGAGCCGGAATTCTAACTGGTTGGTAGGTGATCAAATACTTATGTCATGCAATAAAATGCTAATTATTTACTTAAAAATCATACAATGTGATTTTCTGGATTTTTGTTCCGTCTCTCACAGTTGAAGTGTACCTATGATAAAAATTGTAGACCTCTACATGCTTTGTAAGTAGGAAAACCTGCAAAATCGGCAGTGTATCAAATACTTAGCAATAAAAGTACTTTTGCAAGGCGTCCAGTCAAGTTTTTGGTTCACAAGCAAATGTACCATGTAAATTCAAACTCAAACAGCTATTCATTTTGGCACCCGTTCATCCCTTTACACCAACACAAAACTAACAAATATTCTGCCTAATAATTTGATTAAAACCCCCAGTACAAGTATCCTTATTAACAAGTAACCTTGTATATTGCTGCTCAGCTCATAGAAAGTCTACTCTAAGCAAAAAATATCACAGATCACAAATGTTCAGCTGCCCCTGAAAGGAGGTTACCGTGGTAACAGAGACAAAAGCTCTGATGGCGCCTGTCTGTGTGCTGCAATTAGTTGATAAGATAGAATCTAACTGTCCAGTAGTAATTTGAAGTTGTTGCTTGCAGTTTAAAATCAAACTAACATTGAAAACCATCATACATGCCATTGTCTGCTGGATTCTTTGGCTGTGCTTCAAATCACACATGAAACAGCACAAAAAGCTCAATTACCTTAAGACAAGTTGTAACTCGACAGGTTAACTATATATCAAAATATGCAATACTTGTGCCTAACAAATGTCAGGAACGTCTCTTCTTCATGTTTTGGCGGCCATGGTTTCACCAGGCCAAAGCGCCTGATATGATTATTTCTGCATATAATCATCCGACATGGAATGCTGGCTGATATATCAGCCAAATAGACCCTAAAATAGAAAACAATTGCAGATGAATCCCTACAGCAGATTCAGCACATTGTGCTCTCCAAAACAGGCTTTGAATACATTTTGCTTCAGATATAAAACTGTTGCATTGGTTTTCATATTGACGCTATGTCTACACAAATTACAGGGATAAACAAGCCAGCGTTCAGCTACAGAGTCTCTTTAATCAATCCAAATCAACAGTCCCATTTACAATTCTCATGAGGGGTTGTTCTAAATGACAATGCAAATGAGATTATTAAAAAGCATGAGAGATGATGAAGCACTGTCTGTCTACTCATCTCTATAGCACGCCACATCTCTAATTGGCTCTCACTGTCATTGTACCTCGTTTCAGAATGCCTCGGCAGCATAAATTAGCAAGCGAATGCTCTTACCTAATTGCCTTGATTAGCATAGAGCCCTGTGCAAAGCAAAGACAGCAATCAGAGCAGGGAATCAGCGGTTATTATGTCTTCCCATATGACTGTCAACACTGACAAAACAGGTCTAAATATCCAACGCCGCGGGGGCAAAATCTGGGACGGTGTCAAAATGTTGAAGGGCCCCAAATGGGCTGAGCCTGCGTGTAGACATGTGCACATGTGTGTCTGTGTCTAGTTGCCCGTCTGTCTGACTAGTGGTGTATTTCTCAATGTATGACACAGACTGTTACTCTGTAATTTACACCGAATGTGCAACTCAGGACTCCCGTTCATCTCTGACAAAATGCATTCACGGCTGTTAATGAAGGTCGTGACGAATGCTGGCCGTGAGTGGCGCTGAGGGATGCATTTGCATTGTGGATCCGATTGGGGTGGGTGAGGAAGCTTAATCCCTGCGCGACACACAGGCCGTAATCAACGAGCCGTGCTTCGCCACTGTCATTCGACAGGATATAGTCCTGTCAGCTCTGCTCTGATGTCTCAGAAATGGACCAATTATAGTGGGGTGTGTGTGGGTTACCATTGCCAATCACTGGACATGGTAATGATAGTTCTCTATTTTTACAGTCGAAAGCAACCATTCATTCTAAGCCTCCCTTATCCACATAGCAAGCAGTCAGCCTCCAATGAAAGTCTTCTGAAAACATGTTTGGCCTTTGGCTATTGATTCCTAACACAGCTGGCTTCAGTTTAGCATTGCAATTCTTGGTGAAATTAGCAGCAGATTCAGTGATATTTTTTCAAGTGGATCAAGTAGAACCACTAAAGTAAATTAAAGAATGGCCAAATAAAAACAGTTTACAAAGCAGTCAACTCCACTAAGCAAGCTATTGTAATGTCAATACACATCTTCAAAGTCAACAGTAAGATGACCACACTGGTCCATTTGTAGTATTTGGTCTATCAGTCAACGATCTGCTTTAAACAAAGCAGACGCCACAACAAATCTGCTAATTCATTGGTGGCCAAGCCTTTGATTGACACTTTATCTGTCAACTGGTCGACAATACCCTAGTGGCAGCAACCACTAACTTGTTAACACCGTAAAGCCTTGAAGAATTGGAGGAATTTTAAAATATATTAACCTAGTCATACACAGTGAACATTGGTTCTATAACCTTCAGATTCTATTCCAATTTAAATGGATGCAAAGGGCTGAATGGGCTATTAAATAATCTGCTGTCTCTGATTCTGAATAATACATGTTTTTTTAGTACTATGCTTGGAATCATCATCATTCCCAAATATCTCTTGGGAATCATTCCATTGTACCCTCTTAGAGCCCACGACCCTAAAGTGTATATATCTGCTGTTCTGCGATTAAGATAAAGGTAGGGCAGGGATGTGTGTGGGATGTGTCAGTCACCGTTGATTAGACTTTAATGATGCAGGGTTGCGATAGTTGGCAGGGCTAAACTGAAATGGCCCCAATGACGAACTCAGGAACATGGTTTAATAGTAGAGATGGAAGTGTACTGGGGGATGGATGGACGAATGGATATATTGACGGATGGATGAATGAATGGACGGATGGGTGGATGATAGATGGATGATGGGAGAACAGAGGGAAAGAGAGGAGAACCAGGGGGGAAGATGATGGGAGGATGATGGGAGAACAGAGGGAAAGAGAGGAGAACCACCGGGGAAGATGATGGGTGGATGATGGGAGAACAGAGGGAAAGAGAGGAGAACCACAGAGAAAGATGATGGGTGGATGATGGGAGAACAGAGGGAAAGAGAGGAGAACCACAGAGAAAGATGATGGGTGGATGATGGGAGAACAGAGGGAAAGAGAGGAAAACCACAGAGAAAGATGATAAGTTCACTGTAGCAGGAACAATTAGGACCTAAAAGGTTCTAAATTAGAAGCAGGATCTGAAAAATGCAGATCCAGGAATACGTCTGTGTTTGTGTCTAAGCACAATTATGTATGCATGAATGTCCTGTTCCAGTTTGCTGACTTATTCACTGTGTCTCACGCAGGTCTGGTGCACTAAGACTACAGGAGTAAAGTCCTGAAGTGACAGTATAAACCTACCAATCCATGTGCAGATAGATTTGGGTTTGAAGGCTTACACATATAATTGTCTCCCCACACAGTGAATCTGATTGACAGATTGTCTGTTTAACCGCTTGGGTGGAAAGTGCTATTTGGTTGAGACTCGAAGAACCTGACAGCTCAAATCATCTCAATAAGTCACTATGTTCCATGGTAAACCATTTTGCAAGTGTGTGACAGATATTTTGGATCCCCAGGCAACAAACAGCACACTTCAACAACCACTAGACATCAACAGTAGACTGACGTTACAATAGACGTGAACAATTGATAGACTACAAACAACAGACTGAAAATGACCAGACAAAATAGCTTGGCAGACAGCCAGGCATTTGAATGACGAGGTTCAGTTGCCCCCGGTAACAGATCGACCTCCAAGCCTCTATACGGAAGAAGAGGAAACGCTGACTAAAACCTGAGCCTCATGTTGATTAATGGATTACCCATTAAATGCTGCTGTGAGAGAGTCGGTTGCCCAGGCAACATCAAAGACTATTGAAATGGTGGGTTGGCCATTAAGTGCATGGCTGTGATTAGAATCCATTGTCGGAAGTCAGCCATGACAGGCAGCTTATGTAAACTATGTCAGCATACAGTAGAGATTCCAGTTAAACAATTGAATTCAAAAATGAATGGCAAAAGGTAAAAGAGTGCTATTGCAAAGTGACCATGAGTTTGTATAGAATTCCAAATTCCATTTTAGTATTTAATTAAGTTTACAAATTGTGAACAATTTATTTTTACTTCCACTGTAAAAGCGGCAATCTGCAGTGTTGGACATATGTTAATGACTGTTTCATGAAATTGTAAAACGACTTGTGGGCTTAGTTGAATTCTTGTACCTAATCCAAATCTAAAATATTTACTTCTTTGAACTGCTGTTTGCAACCAAAGAAAATCTAAAGCAATACACAATATTGTTAAAACTATAATATTCATATCATTCCTGTCCTGGCATGCATTGCTCTGTCTTGGAATCGTGGTTCAATTTCTCCAGTTCGTTTCCATCTGCGATATGTAGAAACTACGGGTGGGCAGGAAGATGTGGACAATGCTTTGTCATTGTCTTAACTGCTGATTCCTCCTTTAAGCACTAAAAGCTTTTTTTTCTGCTGGGATGAACCTGGGCCTGATCAACACATGAAATAACACAGTGAGCATTACTGGACAACCCCCCTCCCTCCATTCAACCGAGAGACTTGACAGACAGAATGTAGCTAAACAATGCAAACCTCAGCAACATGGTTAACACGTTCTGCTGACAGCAGCGATTCACCAACAAAGGCCTAGCTAAATTCAGCCGCTAATACAGAACAGACAAAACAAGATTGATGCCAAGATCCAACACTATAAAGGATAAAATAACGTGGGTACAACTGTTATTAAAATATTGGTAAAATAAACATTATTTCATGTAAAAAGGAGAAATGCAACACATTTTACACATACATTACCATAGTCAACATTTCTCATGTGTAGTGTAGTAAGATATGTTGCTTGATTATTTCCTAATAAATATACCAATCCTTCAAATAAAAATATTAAAATGTATATAGCCTTAATTTGTTTAACTAACTACTTACAAAAGAAGGGTTGAACTTGTAACACTCTGTTCCTGAAAATTTAGACGTTGCACACAAGGAAAAGACACTCCAATTTAACACCCCATGTTCACAGTTGAAGGTCAGACTCGCCTCTTCAGAGCTTCTCTAAACCAATCAGACAATGTGTTGATATTAATCAAGACTGTCACTTCTCTTCTAAATGATCAGGCTGAACTAGACTGCAGTGAGGTGGCACTGTTCATTTAAGGGGTGTGATTCTGGGTATCTGTGTGTTTCTGAGGGATGAGTCACCTCTAGAAGTGACTCTGGTGTAAAGTCAAAGGTCAATGATGGACTACAACTGCGTGGGCCATGTCAGAGGGCTGTTTAGCTTGGCAAATGTTGAAGTTAACTGCGTCTTTTCCAGACCAGGGTTCAAATCCTGCTTGTGTATTAGTCCATGGTACCATAGAAGGTTGGGCAATTGGCCAGAACCATTGGGGTATAGTCATTTAATATGGTGCCTTGCCGTGCCTTGCTCTGGCTATGCATTGTGGCGGCCTGGACTCAATCATGGTAGAAAGCAGAAAAATGCACTAATTCCGGTGCATTAGAATTTGGGTTTACAGATCCTGGTTCAGCAGTTTAATAATAGGAAGCAAAACGGCATCAGATGTGCTACGGAAAAAAACATATATTTAAACATCGACTTTCGACATCGACTTGAGTCTGCTAGAAGAATTGTCTCAGGTCAATTGAGACAGTAAATAAAATGTACAGTAAGTAAAAACATAACACAATATACAGGAATTGTGCAAGACATTTTGTTACATAATAATAGTGCAATGAGCAATGTGCAAGATAGTAGTCCAATAGTCCAAAGTGCACAATGCAGTAGGTATGGTAAGTGTGGTAAGTGTGGTAAGTTTTGGTTAGGGGGCCGAGGGGGTCAGTATCAGCGGTGGTCACCTGGCCTTACTGATGAGGCCAGCTGCTGATGGGTAGAAACTGTTCTTGTTGCGTGAGGTATTGGTCCTTATCGACCGTAGCCTCCTGCCGGATGGGAGTGGCTGAAACAGTTTGTGTCCAGGGTGTTAGGGGTCAGCCACAATCTTTCCTGCACGTCTCGGGCCTTAAACAGATTGAAGCTGACCTTCAGACCAAAATGACTACATTTGTTTATCAATTCACAACATTCATCACCAACTCGATTAAACAGGGTTGTACAGTAGGGCGAGTCACTGGTAAGAGACGAATACGCGAGCACCACAGTTATTGGCCAAAACACACCTGAGAATGTGTACAGATGAGACCAAATTAAAGCTTCTGATGAACGACAAAATGGATGAAGGGCACAAAATAAAATTACGATTTAAAAGACAAAAAAAATTTGCCTACAGTCAAACATAGGGGAAGTTCAGTTCTTTTCGGGGATACTTTGACCCCTCTGGCACTTGGTGGCATGGCATCTTAGACCTTTATGAACCCAAATTTGAACCCATAAACTCTGGTTTCCATTAAAGTTTGTGGGTCTTCTAAAAGGACAATGACCACAAACATATAGCACCCAGCAATAGTTAAAGATGAGACAAGTTAATATGCTTGACTGACCAGAATTCGCCAGGAATGTGTTTAGATATGAATCGTGATGAAAACAATTGAAGAGATCTGAAACAATGGTTGGGAGACACTGAAAGACAACAACAAATGTTTTGTAATATTCTGTACAAAACATTTGTACTCTTTTCTTATACTTTAATTTTTTACTGTTAAAACGGAGAAGAAAGAAGTGAGGCAAACATGACGGTTTCCTTTGTAGATCCAAGCTGACCCCTTTCCCCCTCACAAGCTCATTACCTTCCAAGCACAGGTTGAGAAGACCAACAATATCCTTGTGGAAGGCTTGTTGAGGATTAGGACAACTGCACTCTGTCTCTAGCCACGGCCGACGCAAAAACACTTTGAGAACATGTTCTCCATTCAAAGTAAGCTGTATATATCAGAGAAATGCTTACGGGAAAAAAAAACTTATTAGCGCACACACCAACACTAAAACATTCAAACAAACTGGAGCACTAACAAAACCAATGTAATCACATTCATCTTCAAGCAAATTCCAACAACGCTTTCAATTAGCTGAAAGACTAAATTATCATCTTATTCCACTACTGCCGAGCATACAAATGAAACATGTTGGTTCCTAATTCAAAAGCTACTTTTAGCATACCTAGTAAAATTCAATATTTTGTTCTCCTACTTTGTCTTATTATTTTAACCATAATAGCTAGGCTCAAAGTAAACAAACTAGAATGCTTCTCGAAACTAAACGACAGTGGCCATTTCCACCATCATATGAAGCAGACAATGAATTTTACTGTGGTCACCAGAGGGACATAAATCGAAGCTTGAGTGGTATAAAACATCCAATGGTTTAAGAGGAGAAGCTTCTGTGTGCAAATCAATTATATCCCCTAATGTAAAACAGACAAAAAAGTGGCATGGACCATTTGTGGTCTACTAATAATAGACTGTCTGTAAAAACATCAATATTGAACTTCATCTTGTTTACGTTTACTGCAATGTGTTTTAAACAACATCATCTGATATTATTTTTATAAATTTTTTTGAACTTATTATGGGTTCTTTTAAATTCTTAGAGTAATTATTGTTATGCTTAGAACAATCTGAAAGAAAGAATTAAGAAAATGCTACTACTGGCTGGTATCATCAGCATATGATAAAATTCCCAAATATTTGTAAAAATCTGTCAAATTAAATTATCAACTCTGTTAGGTCTTTGCTCTACAAACAATGTAAAAACTAGTTGTCCTTTAAATTCAATAGGGCTTATTCCGTGATGTAAATTTAAAATGAAATTCTCAGATGGATTGAAGCTGAACAGTCACCAACGCTTCTACAATCTTTGGTAGACAACATAGTTTAAAAATTGCATGATAGCTGTCAAAGTTACAAGTGTTCCTACTCTTCTTAGGAGGAAGCACAGTCTTTCCACACTGTAGGACCATCTCTTAAAGGCATTTTTAACAGCCTGGGTCATTTATAACAGCCTGGGTCATTTATAACAGCCTGGGTCATTTCTAAGCTGTTTCCATAAGAGAAGCCGGACGTGCAGCCTGCCAGTTGTTCTGAGAATTTAAAGTGACAGCCCACTCTATTTTTCTCAGACTATGAAACAGTTTTCATGTGTGTGTTCACTCATCTATGTATAGAACAAAGGGGTGTTTGTTGGTAATAATACACAGTGTAAAAGTATTGTTATATGATTCACCCATGTTGTAACACAAGGAAATGTGGATTAGACAGTGGTGTCTTATATGTCCTCTAATGACCCAGTCAAACCCAGGCTTCAGGACAATTGACAATATTTGAAAAACTCATAAAACTTGGTCTCCCTCTAACTTGATGTAGGTTGAGCAATTTTTTATGAACATTGGAAAAAAATGGCAATGCCCAGATGTGCAAAGCTTGTCTCGTGAATAGAATTAGAAGCTTAAGCAGCAAAGTTGCGAAGCAGCTATTGTGTTTGTACCTTTTATTATTATTATTACGTTTTCCTCTTCTTCTGACATTGTATGTCTAATTTTCGAAAATGAGGTACCGTTGGAATCCTTGGGTCTTTTCTTGAGTTCAACGCACACCATGTTGTTAAGTTTCGGTTATATAGCTTTTCCGCCATCTTGGATTTTGTGAAAAAAAAAAAAATCTCTACTCCTTCTCCAATTTTTGTCCAATCTTCACCAGAATCGGCACAGATCATCGTTAGACCAAGCCACACAAAAGACAGACTTTTCATTTTCCAAAACATTTGTCAGGTACAGCCAATCAAATGTGGCAGCGAAGGGACCAAACGAGAAGTGCGGTGTAACTCAGCAACTGTTTGTCCAATGTTCACCAAACATTGTTGCTAAGAGGACCAAAACTGCATCAGTTTTGGCATTATTGGCCATATGGGGGCGTTGTTCCAGAAAAACAGCATTTAAGATCAATAATCCTGAAGGCAAACACCTTTTTTAACAAAAATTGTTGTGTGCCATGAGGGCATCATCTAGTTGTACAATTAATAGGGATTTGGTAGTGCAAACCATGTGACAAAGTTAGGATTCAAAGTCTTTAGGAATGTCAGATCTAGATCAAACTTGGCAGGTATATTGTCGTATAAGCCTGTAACAACCTGTAAAACCTCCAGCTTCTTGGGTCTTTGAGGGTCTTTTACAGTGAATCTTCAAACATTCGGATGTTCACACGTGCATAACCTATGCTGTGATTGTCCTCCAAACATCCAACTGGTGTCTTGTGATGCGTGGCCAGATGATGAACATCTTACCCTACGACTCTTTTCATTTTTGCAGTTTTGAATTTCCGCCACCTTGGATTTTGTGTTTGTCAGTTACAGCTAATCAAATGAGGCGGCAAGGGCGCCAAACAGGACGTGAGGGCGTATCTCAGGACCATGGTTGGTAAAAGGAAGAGAAGATGCTTGCAGTGCTTGATGTTATGATTGAAAGTCCTCGGGTATGTCAAATCCCCATCAAACGTGGTAGGTATGTTGTCGTCTAGGCTTCTAACAACCAGACAACAATTGTGATGATCGCGCTCAGGTTAAATTGCCAGACTTGACGAAAACTGAGATATGACACCCTGATATTTTAACTAACTTCAAATATAACCTGAACAAATTTAGGGCCAAACAGGTTTTGCTCAATCGTCTTTCCTCTAAAAATGAGCTCAACCAGACACTATTTTTCATGAATTATTGGAAAAAACACACTATAAACAATTTTGTTGCAAAATGGCTCAAGCATTTGGTGTACAGCCATGTTAAATTATTCGCAATTGGATTGAGGTCCCCGGCCTTGACTGGGCCCCTCGATCACATTGATCTTTTGTTTTTTAAATAACTCCAATATAGCTTTGTCTGTATGTTTTGGGGTCATTGTCCTGCTGAAGCTGTTTTGGACTCGGCTATTCTTTCACATGTCTTCTGGCAAACATGTCTTTTTGCCACTCTTTCATAAAGGCCACTTTAGTAAAGCACCAAGGTGATTTCTGCAGTACGCAAAAAGTTACTCAGTTCCGCTGCGGAAGATTTGAACTTCTTTAGAGTTGCCTAAGGCCTCTCGGTAGCCATATTCTGGATTTGCATTGATTGTTTATTCATTGTTATTATGTTGTTTTTAAGAACTAACCAACTGGGAGTCCTAGAGACAGTTGTATTAAATCTGCTTACAGATCCAAATGCTTACAGAGGATTGTTTAATGCCACACAGTGGTAAAAATGTGTTGCTGGCATCAAATTTAAAGTGTTTTTTCAAAAACAATAAAATGTCTTCCTTTCAACATTTGATTTGTTGTCTTTGTATAATTTCCAATGAGTTATAGAAAAACATGATTTCTGTCACGGTTGTAGTGTACAGTAGAACCAAAAGCAGACATTTTTAAATGAAAGGTGATTTAATCCCAATAACAAAAGAACAAACTACACGAGCTGTACACGTAAAATGAAAGGACTAACTAACATAAAACAATATACAAAAAACAAGTAGAGCATTCACTTGTAAAAGGGAATAAACAAAGGACAAACCGTGAGCTGTTGTGACATGCACAAACAATAAACCACACCGTGTGTGGCTGCAAAAACTAACCTAAGTAGGCTCCCCAATCAGAGTCAACTGAATGCAGCTGCTCTGACTGGGGAGCCCACAATGGCATGGAGATGGCTAGAGGCCATAGGTTTGGGGCATGTCTAAGATCTTCTGGTAGTGTGACGGTGTAGAAAGGAGAGGACCAAAATGCAGGCAGGCAGTTTGCTCCATAGGGTTTATTACGCCTATCGTGGACACGGTAAGTGTATCTACAACTTCCGGCGGCGACGTCGAACGCCGGGGGTCTACGCGGGCAGGGGAGTGGCCGCCAGTAGACGGAGACGTGACAGGTAGCTTGTTCCAGTTGTGTGCCGCGTAGCTACTAAATGCCGCTTTGCCATGTTTAGTTTGGACTCTGGGCTCTACTAGCTGGCCTGAATTCATAGATCTTAGAGGCCTGCTTGGTTGATATTCTTCAAACATATCAGATAAGTATTCAGGCCCTAAACCATTCAGTGATTTGTAGACTAAAAGCATCACCTTTAAATCTATTCTATAACTGATTGGAAGCCAATGCAAAGATTTAAAAATCGGAGTAATGTGTTCTATTCTTTTGGTCCCGGTTAGCATTCTTGCTGCAGCATTTTGAATGAGCTGCAGCTTTTTTGTAGTCTTTTGGGGAATTCCAGTTAAAAGCCCATTACAGTTATCAACTCTACTAGAGATAAAAGCATGGATAAGCATTTCTTGGTCTTTGCGGGACAGCATGCTCTTGATTCTAGTTATATTTTTAAGTTGATAGAATGCTGTTTTGGTGAGCTTTTGATTTGATTGGAGAATGTGAGGTCAGAGTCTCTTAGAAGACCAACATTACGCACTTAGTCTCTGGTCTTTAGGGCCCGAGAATCAAGCTCTTTAGTAATACTTGTTCTGTTGTTTGTGTTGCCAAATACAATAATCTCAGTTTTATCTTGGTTTATTTGTAGAACATTTTGGTTTATCCAGGTATTTACTTGTTCTATGCAGTGACACAATGCGTCTATTGAGCTATAGTCCGATGGTTCAAGAGCCATATATATTTGAGTATCATCTGCGTAGCAATGGTAGTTGATGTTGATGTTGTTGTTCTGTAGAATCTGGCCCAGAGGTAGCATATAGAGATTGAACAGAAGCGGTCCGAGAACTGAACCCTGGGGAATTCCGCATGTCATAGCCACCCTATCAGATTCATGATTGCCAATAGTGACAAAGTAACTTCGACCATCCAAAAAATACCTAAACCAATTGAGGACTGTCCCGGAAAGTCCTACCCAATTTTCCAGCCTGTCGACAGGAGTTCTGTGGTCTACAGCAGGGGTGTCAAACCGGTTCCTCGGAGGGCCGTGTGTCTGCAGGTTTTTGTTTTTTCCTGTAAATTGGTTCCCAGTTCAGACCTAAACAACCAGGTGAGGGTAGACCTAACCAATTAGTGACCTAATTAATCAATCAAGTACAAGGTGACAGCGAAAACCTGCAGACACTCGGCCCTCCGTGGATCCGGTT
>JACXGK010004034.1:0-18153 GCA_016801125.1 Novumbra hubbsi | reverse complement strand
ATCAAATGCAGCACTGAGATCTAATAGAACAAGGACTGTTATTTTATCAGAATCAGTATTCAGCCGTAAATCATTCAAAACTTTAATCAGAGCCGTTATAGTACTGTGGTGAGGTCGGAAGCCTGACTGAAATTTGTCTAGGAGACCATTTGAGTTCAGAAAGTTGCTGAGTTGATTGAAGACAACCTTTTCAATGATATTGGCTATGAAAGGGATATTTGAAATAGGTCTATAGTTGTTTAATGTAGATGCATTCAGTTTTCTCTTTTTTAGTAGAGGTTTAATGGCAGCTGTTTTTAGGGATTTTGGAAAAATTCCTGATATTTGCTGTAGGTCCATTATTATAGAGTTCAGAATTGTTTTAAAAAAGTCAGATGTCAGGGTGTCGAGACACCATGTGGACGCTTTAAGATGATGAACTGTTTCCTTTAGGGTTGTTTGATCAATTGTATTAAAAACCGACATAATAACTGAATTATGTCCTGGTGGTTTTAGTGATGGTACAGTGTCATTTTTTGACTGTGTTGTACTGATGCTCAGTCTAATACTAGATTTTGTCACCAAAGTAACAGGCAAATTCATTACATTTAACTGTAGACACATGTTCTGATGCTGTCTGACTTAGGGGGTTTGTAAGCTTGTCAACCATAGCAAATAGCGTGCGGGTATTGTTGATATTGTTGTTTATCATTCCCGATAAATGCTGCTGCCTAGCCTTGTGTAACTCATAATTGAAGCTACAAAGGCTTTGCTTATGGATGTCATAATTGATTTGAAGTTTAGTTTTTCTCCACTTACGTTCCGTTTTCCTACATTCTCTTTTCAGTTATCGCTACCTTGTTTCTCCAAGGGGCTTTCTGTTTGCTCTGAGTTTTCTTTACCTTTATCGGTGCAACATGATCCATGACATTCAATATTTGGGCGTTAAAGTCATCCAGGAGTTCATCAACTGACTCTGCACTTAATGTTGGCAAGATAGCTATGGCCTCCATCAACTGAGCATTGGTGCTCTCATTAATGTACCTTTTCCTAACAGAAACTGAGTTTACTTGAACTTCCGGGGTGATCAGTGCTTCAAAAAACACACAGAAATGATCAGACAGTGCCATGTCTTTAACCATGACAGAGATAATTTCTTGCCCTTTTGAGATCAAAAATGTGGCCATGAGTGTGTGTACGTTCTTTCACATGTTGAGTGAAATCAAAAGTGTCAAGTAGTGCAGAAAGATCTTTGGCATGTTTGTCGGTTAGCCACGTTTCAGTGAGAAACATGAAATCCAGCTTGTAGGAACTTATAATGTAATTTACCAAGAATGATTTGTTTGCAAGGGATCTGAAATTAAGTAAGGCCATCTTAATAGGGATAATAGGGGGTCCTGGACTAGTAAATTGGCACTTTATAGATATACAATTAGACAGGTTTGCTTCATAGAATGCAGGCACTCGATTCCTTCTATTTATATTCAACACAGGAATAGAGATACTGGGTCCAAGCTTGTTCTCAAGACAGTCGGCATTGCTAGTTTTACAATAGCAGGGACCCAATGCCCATCAAGGTTTTTGACGATGCCTAAGTATTCGTTTTAGGGGGGGGGCGGAGTTGGACATAGGGGAGTGTGAGCAATAAACGTTTTGGGTAAGACCGGCTCCCTGATAGGTTTGTGTGATGGTGGCAGTGGAGGGAGTGGAGTGGGTGGAGGTGGTGGAGGAGGAGCGGATTGTAGTGGAGATGGAGAAGATGGTGGAGGGGGAGTGGAGTGTAGTGGAGGTGGAGAGGATGAGAGTGGTGGAGGGACAGACGGGGGGTAAGGTGGAAGGGAAGGTATGGGTCGTTGTGCTCCCGCTTGGGACAAGGACAACTTTTCGAAACATTCTGTGATTTTAGTCAGAGGGTCAGGGGAGGGGGGGTGAATACTCTGTCTATGTGTGTTGTCATTGATGCTTATCCTGTTTGGGTATGGTGTTCCAAGGGCGTGACATATGTTGGCACCAAGCAGACGGCATCCCGTGATGTTTGGATGAACTCCATCAAGTCTAAAGCGGTTCTTGCAGTTCCAAAAGATATTGAAATTGTCAATAAACTTTATCCCGTGGTTGGAGCAGGCAGATGACAGCCATGTATTCAACCCAAGGAGTCTGCTAAAAGATTCAGTTCATTTCCCCAAGGTTGGAATGGGGCCAGAAATGAAAACATTTTGAAAATTAGAGTAGCTTATTTGCTCCAGAAGCAAGGAAAAATCTTTTTTCAGGATCTCAGAGCCAGTTTTCCTTCGTAGAATGTCAAAAGACCCAATGTGGATAAAAATATGCCTGTTACTAGGGGGTGTATTGAGAATAGCTGGCAACATTTCTGCCAGCTCTCCCACTGATGTTTCAGCCAATGTTAAGTTTTTAGTATTTGCCATATTGATATGCCTGCTTATATCAATATGGCAAATCAATGTAGCATCTGGCTTATCAATTGTTTCAATGGTTTACTTACATGTTGAGTTTGAATCCAACCCTCAATCGGGGGGGTGAATTTGGTTTTCATTGAACATTATGTAATTTAGTACAGGTAACGTGCAGTAAAGATTTTGATCTGAAAAATATTTAATTAATCGAGACCTGATGTGTGATTTAAGTGTTCCATTCATTTATTGAGCAGTGTTATGGTCATGCTGTCTGGGGGGGGGGTGGGGGGGTGAATCTAATTGCAAATATGAATCCACCACAGAAAAGCAAAACGTGACCAGATATCACCCCAAGAATATTGCAGCAAAAGACCAGGGTTGGAATCCTGCTCACGGATTAGCTCAGGGTTCCCACAGAGGATGGTAAAATTAGCTAGCAATTCAAGGTTAGTAATGGATTAGGGCTTTTACACTCTAGCAACTCCCTGTGGTGGATTTGGAGCCTCTAAGATCAATCAACGTAGTATACCAAAGAGTGTGTCTCATCTGGTCCATACATTCAAGCTCACAAAAAGGTCACAAGATAGAATAGCCTCTCTTAACAACAGTGATATGCAGAAGGGCATCTTTCAACACACAACATGTAAAACCCTGAGGATGGGCTCAAGCAGCAGAAAACCATGCCGGGTCAGGGTGATGGTTAGCAGTCCGCTAACAGCAGTAAGATGAGCTTCAGTGGATGACCACTTTCTACCTGTTCTCAAAATATTCATCCAGCAAGACCATGTGCCACATCACAAAGCTAAAACTGATTCCATGAACAGGAGAATGATTTCAGTTTACTCCAATTGGCTACACAATCCCCAGATCCCAACCCAAAAGTGCACTTTTTGGACAAAAATGAATGGCGGTCTCACAGTGTGAAAGTGTGTCAGAGAAATCGACAGGGACTGCGTGATCCTATCAAGTCAGCATGGACAATAGACCCGAAGGAATATTTCTATAACTTTGTTAAAATTGAGCCACAAAATAATTCTGTTCTGGAGGCAAAATGGGGTCCTGCTCGATATTATATCATTGTACTGTCACTCATAAAGGGGCCAATGTGTATTGTAACAGGAACACGGGGAACAGACACTGAGCACGTGTTCGGGCTTTGGTGGGTGTTTTATTATCATAAATACATGTGTTAGGGGAGCAACACAGTGTATGGTTTGATATATGTCTTTTTATTAGAATACAAAATGGAGAACGTGGCAAAACAGCAGCATGTTGTTGTCTGTAGTTAATCATCAATCTCCAAAAAAGAGATTTATGTCTGGCCTGTACTGGCCTGTTGTATGATGCACAAACATGTCAGTGTGCATGCATGTGTGTGACAGCAGGTTTATGGTTACATTCGGATATGAATAAACTCTAAAAATATGTAACCCTGGAGACAGCTGAGCATGACGAACAACCCTAACCAGATATTCATGGAATTCGACAAGGCTACACTAATGTCACATTCAGATGTAAATGCAGTGTAATATTTTACCCAGATAATCCCCCACCTCCATCTCTCTCCTCCTCATGACACCTTCCTTCTTTCTATTTCAGTTCCTTTCATTTTCACTAGATGAAAGATAGCATCCATTGATTAAATATGCAAAATTTTGTTCCTTGAATTAAAATATAAATTGTGGTAAATTGCTGTTAAAATTAGAATCTTAGAGCAGAACACGTATAATTAATTCAAACTTGGGCTGGAGTAGAACTCAGGTTATCAAAAGATGGGCTTTTAAAAGCAATTTCCGATTTCTGCCAAAACGAGATATTGCTCATAAAAGCTTTACTGTCTACTACCCTCAGATTGAAAATAAAATGAAAATAAAATGCTCTTTCCGTTGACCTTCTGTCAGAAATGCATGTAAATATGAAGTACAGCATTGATGTGTCTTTAGGGCAGAGACACACACACACGCCAGGTAGCCAGAGGGACAGGATCGATATCCGGACGTGCTCAGAATAGATCCTGGATGTGGTCCAAGCGGGACCACTCATTTGTACATTCCATGTATGGCATAGCTGGTGACTGAGACGGCTCTGTGGACACATGCTGTGAACAGAAATCACGGTGTGACAAACAGACAGGCCAGATCATATCAACAAATTAAAGAGAAAGGATTAGGTATTAAGTAGACAGCAGACACGGATGAAGCCCGTTGAAGATGTTAGGTTGTATTTGAAAAGGGATATTTCGTTCTGTTTATATGTTTTCTGTGTCTGTAAGAAAAGTGAATGTATGTGTATTTGTAATGGTGGAGCGTGTCATTGGCAGTTCCAGGTTCCTGGGGAACGTTATGAAAATGTATGTAATGTACTCACTACTGTAACGTACTCTAGATAAGAGCGTCAGCTAAATAACTTACATGTACACACATCTTATTCTTCATACCCCTCAAACACACACACACACACACAAGCCTTAAGCAGTGCAGAGCTGCTGGCCTGAGACAGTCACAGCTGCAGATAGCACTGTTAGCACTGTCACTCCAGATCAGCTAATCAACAACTGGAATCTCCCAATTAGGGATAGGTGAACGTCTGTCACACTGATGGATTAACAATGCTAATCGATTTACACACACATGCAAGCACACACACTTCAACAACTAAATTAGTCCCCATGGGAACCAAGGCCTCATTTAGAGCAGTATGACTTTATTTGTGCTACAAAGACACGAACAGTCTGCTTTCCGCAGCGAGGAAAACTGGTCTCATAATATGAGATGAACCAACATAACAGATTTGATTGTGTTCAGTGATAGTTATGAAACACATAGTGCAGTTAATGCCTTAACTTTATTTTGCTCTTCTTATAAAAAAGACTTGATTTGAAGCCAGTTCATGCTTTCTCTGTGACTCAAGCATTAAATGTATTAATGTAATCACCAAATATCAAGATGGGCTGTTACTGCCAATTGATTGTTCTTATATGAGACCCTTCACACCTCTAGCATTGCTCTCCAGAGATAGGGATTACTACATGTTTCCATAGAACGAGGAGCAGATTGTGGAAGGAAAACATTAAAGCCATGTTTAAACCGCTTCTCGGAAGCTTTTGCCTAGATACACTTATAAATGGAATAACATGGTGATGACACTCATCAAACTCTTATGTTTCTTTTGAACACCATGGCCTGCTGTCTATCTGTTAAACTTCATCTTCCCATCGTACGTGTCTCACCACCACCTGCTTCTGAGACCCCTTTAAAAACCCTTTTAATTAAAACAAGAAATAGTATGGTGAGGGTGGAAACACTATGAGATTGCCGGCCCAAATGGAAGACCTGCAGCTGTAGTCATAAAGCAAGGCATGCTGTCTCACCATCAAAACCGAATTCCCAGGAGAGAGTTAGTCATGTCAGTATGTGTAGGACACATCTTTGATATTCCCACTTTAATCCCACAGGCATATGGTTGTGTGTCAGCTGGACGGAATGTGTGTGTCTGTGTGGGTTGTGCGTGTCTGCCAGAATCTGCGCATGCACGTTCAATTCTGTTCCGGAAATAGTGCATCAGCACGCGTACACACGTACGTGCCTCATTGCACCAAAATCACATTTCCCAGAGTGGTCTCAAAAGGTGACAGTGGTTTTAAAACCATTCCAGGCCATTACACAAATGAAATCCTGTTCTACTTATGACCCCAGTCACAAACCTTTGGCCACTAAATTTTGCAGAGTATCCCCAATCTCCACATAAAAGTGCGGACATCTAACAGAACAGCTAAACAGCTCTTAGAGGCCCAGATGACCAGAAACATCCTGAGAATGTTGACGTATATGTCAATGATCTCAAGCAGACATATGTGCATTGTTAATTAGCTAGCTACGTTACCACTAACCTTTGACTTTAGCCATTAACCCTGGGTCCAAAGATACTTGACTTTTCATTTTCTTTACTACTGGCGCAGTTGAACTGATTTTAATTTAAAAAGGGATTGTTGTCATTAAATAGCTGATAAACCACAAGATTTATCTTGGGAATTACATTAATCCTTTAATTCAGGTCATTAATTTTCAGTCCTGCAAAGCGAATCTACAACTACAATGTAATTGCTGTCGTATTATCTGGGATCCGGTTGAAGATTGGACTTCATTTTAGCTGTTGGCAAAGAGTGCCAAATAAAAGAAATAGTCACTGTGGACTCTGAGCGGATTCAAATGGTCACATCAATTTATAATGCCATTTTCTCCTTATCTGGAGAGTTTTTTTTAGAGGGAGAGAAAAAGCAGAAGAAAGAGATGTATTTTTGTAATCAGGGTGTGTTATTGCAATTGGCTTACAGGCTTTATCTGAACCAAACATAAATCTACAGCCAAAGACAGATTCAAGTTGCAAAACTGTTGCAACTGCCTGCCTTTGAGTGTTGCTGGGCCTGCATGTGTGTTGCTAGGACTGCATGAGTGTTGCTAGGACTGCATGGGTGTGTATAGGACTGCATGGGTGTTGCTAGGGCTGCATTCATGTTGCTAGGACTGCATGACTGTGGTTAGGACTGCATGGGTGTTGCTAGGGCTGCATTGATATTGCTAGGACTGTATGGATGTTACTAGGACTGCATGAGTGTGGTTAGGACTGCATGGGGGTTGCTAGCTCTGAATTAGTATTGCTAGGACTGCATGGGTGTTGCTAGGACTGCATGGGTGTTGCTAGGATTGCATGGGTGTTGCTAGGACTGCATGGGTGTTGCTATGTCTGCATGGGTGTTGCTAGGTCTGCATGGGTGTTGCTAGGACTGTATCTGTGTTGCTATTGACAGGAATTAAAAGAACATTAGACAATGATAAGGATTGTCACGTTGATTTTCACAGAGTCACTCGACATCCAGTATTGTCATGATTAACTGAACCCATAGCATAGAGCAACCAATTGAGCTTTAAATCCTTTTCCGATTCACCCATTGTCGTTGGAAGTTTATTTTCACCTTTAAGCTCCAGTAAACGCAATCATTGCTGTGCATTGCATCAGCAGGCAGACATGCCAATTGGTTGATATGTTTTCAGCAACCCCCCCAACTCCCCACCCAACCAATCACAGAATATGAATTGCAGCTACCCTAATTACAATTACAGATTTTGTTTAGCCATCGCACCATTCATGCATATTGAATCGGGAATCCTCTCATAGATTCTAAAACAAGGTCATATTTCATGCCCACACACAACACAAACTGACACGTTTAACGTGAGCTCCTAGTGCAGCATACATACAGAAAAAGGCCCTTGTTGGTTGAATTAATTAGATAACGGTATACTGTATCATGTCTCCTACATTTCTAATTGAGTTTTGATTCATGTATAGGGAAAGGCTCTTCATCATATTAAGGACGTGTTTAGCCTCTGAATGACACACTTGCCTGTTTAAAGAGAGAAAGACTGCGAAGAGACAAAAGCTTTATTTGCACTGCATGTCTTAATGCTAAACTCCATTACATGTTTCTGATATTCGATTTGGAATACTGATCTTCAAACAACATTTTACCAAATCCGCAATGGTTTTTGTCATATTTGTTAGACTTGAGATCTTGTTTGTCGACAAGCAATGACACTGGACTTCACGTCAAATATGGAGTAATGGAAAAAGCATTTTGGTCAAAATAAACTGAAGAACACACATAGCAACTTAGTCAGACTGTACACAAATCAGAACATTTATCAATATGGTTTGGAATGTGGCTTGACATGTCCTATTTTATAATTTTTCTGCCTGTTCAGACTGCAGGAAACAAATCTGACTGAGATCTGATATACACTATGATTTGAATACCACTTATTCCATTATCATTGAGCAATACGAAGTTTTGATCAATACCGAGTTTATGGATATGTCCTAAAGTTTACAGCAATATAAACCTTTACAGTTAATTCAACAGGTATTTTGGTTCTGTATAAGCGGAGTAACTCAGCTGATAACAAAATCATTTCAATATCCAGGAAATGACCGAAAATTCACAGGCAACAGTTTCAAAGCTTGACTACAGTTAGTGTTATCAGGTCCCCATATGGATGAATCTTAATGCAGGATGTCTTCCAAATTAGCCCAAGGCACTGACCCAGACCCCAGACCTTCACACCTGCATTCATACCCCCCCAAGAGGCAAGTTGAAGAAGGGTGTGTGTGTGTTTTCGCCAATCTCCTTGATTTTAATTGGTGTGTTTGTGTCCATGCCTGTCCACGTGCAATGAATCTGTGCATGAGGGTGTCACTGAGTTTGTGTTTGCTGTCATGGATACATCTGGCACGCACAGAGGGGTCTATGAGTCGCTTGGGAAAGTGGTATACAAGTGTTGAATACCGAGAACAAACCAGCTACATCGTCTTCATTTGAAATCTGCTCTTAGCTGGACAATTAGTTTCCCCCTGGAGAGCTATCAATGGTGTCTCTAACTCTGTCGTTTAGTCAATCTCTGTCCCTTCCTCTAACAAATCTAAATGACAATTATTTTTTTAATCTCTTGTGAACAGATCACGTAAACAGGAACGTTGCCTGTCATAATACAAGATGATGCTGACTTTGCTAAAATGCTTTGGACTATTTTACAACGTATGTTGTTCTGCATGTTATAATGTTTCACATTTTAGAAGGGCATAGGATATTTGGTCCATGGACTTTCTGGTGACTTGCAGAGAGCATGGACACAAATGATTATTTATAAAAGATTTTAAAATATCTCTTAAAGCCTCAATAAAACCAAAAGTATACTTAAAAAACAGACTTTGGATACTAAGAGAGGAACATCTGATGTTTAGAAAAAGTATTATTTTCCGTTATGCAGATTGAAACCAAAGAATATCCGTGTATTTAAAATGGAACCCTGCGGTTACAATTCTTAATCTGCATCAGATTATGCAAGAATTAACACTATTATGATAAAATGCACCAAGGTTTGACATCTATGCTGTAAAAGATGTTCAACAACACGTGCATTTAAAATTAAGACAGTATAATGGACTGTAGAAAAGTGTTTCTCAACTGGATTTCCTACAGAACCAATATTTAACAGAAAACAACATTGCAATCATCCTCATCAAATCAATGAAATTTGGTGTACCTCCCTCAATGTTAGCTAAGTAGTTTACATTATAAAACTTCTACAATTGGTAACATCAAAATTAAAAGTAAAGGTTTGAATACAAATTATCAGTCTTTTTTTGGAGAGGGTAAGTGTTAGTAATGCATATTAGACAACATTTTCATCCCTTTTCATTTAGGATGCATTGAGTGGGTCGGTCAGTTTCACATCAGCCCCAAAATAATTGTGGGAAACGGTATTGTGATGAAAAGTGTTATAAACAAAGCTAGCTCGGGATATCTTCCCTAGCTAGCTTGCTTTAGCTAATATCATTAATAATTAGCCCCTAAGCTATACTAACTAGCTCAATCTAGATCCTCTCAAATGAACAGCTTGCTTAACCTGTTTAATTTAGCATTATGTTGTTGAAATTCGGTCTTTGGAAAGACTGTGGTCAGAAATCAGCAGGGGGTTCCGTTGATGGTCAAAATGACAAGTAACAACTTCAGGCATGGATAGGTGGTGCATGTCAGTCGGCCAAATTGATCTCCCTGACTGGATTTTCATTGGGGGTGCCGAGGCTGCGTCAGAGGGGGCTGCAGCACCCTTATTTCCTGCAATTATACTGCCAACCAAGATATGGGTCATGACCTACTAGTTGAGAAACGCTGCTGTAAAATACTAGAGGAATTGTGAAAGGTTGAATGGAAGTGACGTTTCAAGTGCACTGTGACATTCTAAAAGAGCAACTATCTATTACAATGCAATTAGAAATGCCGTACAATCTAATTTTCCTTTTTCGATAATTAACAACACGAATAACCCAGGGGTTTTCCGTACCATTGATGGACTGTCAAATCCCTCCCCCACAAATGGATCTTGAAACATTTTTAATTTTTTACATAGCTTTTACCTAGGTTGAATTTTGTCTTTTGGTTTGATTTTATTCTTAATTAAAACATTTGTTTTGTTTTATGTGAAGCCCATAATCTAACAAATTAGATTTTAAAATGTTACAGGGATTGTTACAATAACAATATTGCATGTAAAGAGAGTGAAGGCTAGAATGTGCACAGGGAACCCTACAGCTTGTTGAACATTTTATAATGATAATTAAAGATTACTGTTAAACATGGAAGACCAGTCCCAGCATAATATTGCTTTTAACATAAATATAAATAACCAAATTAAATAGCTTATTTCTTTTTAATAATATCAATAACTACAAATTATAGATAAATAGCTCATTTAAACTAAGGCCCTGACTTGCCTTCATTCCAGAAAAGTGCACTATAAAAACAATAAATAAACATACTTTTTATTGAGTATGAACACAGTCAGTTATATTGTAAAGCTCTTACTCAACTGTATTCATTCCAACCTATAATTGATGCATTATTGCAATCTGTGTCCGAGGGTGTTGGAGTGAGTTTCATATTGGAGGGAACACATTCAGAATGTTTGCAAAGTGTAGTTATTATTGTGCGGCAATCAATTCATCTGCTTTACACATTTAGGGTACACGCCCCCTCTGCTCCTCAGTTCTCTTCACATGGAAGTAATAACAGGCCAAAATATTGGTGGGCTGATTTTTGGATATTTCAGGGTTAGAGTTGAGATTGATTAGGGTAACTACTGGCACAGTACCAGTAAACAATTGGTAGTGTGAGATGTTGGTTTTATCTTTGTCTCCAAGCTGGTAGGACGGTATGGGCAAGAGAATGCGGGACTGTTGGAGATGTTGAAAAAAAAGAGGATGTGGTTGTTGGGTGATGGATATTCACAGGGAGGGGATGGAGAAAAGCAGGATCAGACATGAAAACTAATGTTATGTTTCTGCATTGGTTACTATTCTAATGTCAAATTCTTATAATGCTGTGAACACACACGTATACTGATATTCCACAACTGCTTTATGTCTATAATGCCCATTTGTCTAAATTCTCACATTATTTAAACTCTTAACATATAGAAGCAGTTCCCCACACAGAGCACCAACACAGAGCACAAGTACAGAGACCAACACAGAGCACAAGTACAGAGACCAACACAGAGTACAAGTACAGAGACCAAAACCGATCAAAACTGAGACCAAAATAGCTGTGTGGATTGATACCAGACTCTGCGCTGCAACTGGCAGACGTCCAACTGGAAAATCAGAACTCTCCAGCAAAACGAAAGGTGGAGGTACAGTGGGTGAAATAAGTATTGAACACCTCACCATTTTTGCACTAAATATATTTACAAAGATGCTATCGACATGAATTTTTCACCAGATGTTGATAACAACCAAAGTAAAACTCAGAAAAGTTATGTGTAATAATGTGAAATGACACAGGGAAAACATATTGAACACGCTTACTGATATTTATTTAATACTTTGTACAAAAGCCTTTGTTGGTAATGACAGCTTCAAGACGCCTCCTGTATAGAGAAACTAGTCACATGCATAGCTCTGGTGTGATTTTGGCCCATTCTTCCACACAAACAGTCTTCAAACCTAGAAGGTTCTGTGGGCCTCTTCTATGAATCTTGATCTTCAGTTCGTTCCATAGATTTTCAATGGGATTTAAGTCAGGTGATTAGCTGGGCCATTCAAGCAGCTTTTTTTTATTGCTTTGAAACCTTTGAGAGTTTCCTTGGCTGTGTTTGGGATCATTGTCTTGCTGAAATGTCCACCCGCATTTCATATTCATCATCCTGGTAGACAGCAGCAGATTTGTGTCAAGAATGTCCTGTAAATATGCCCATTCATCCTTCCTTCAATTATGTGAAGTTTGCCAGTACCATTTGCTGAAAAGCAGCCCCACACCATGATTTTTTCTGACTTTACTGTTGGTATGGTGTTTTTAGGGTGATGTGCAGTGTGTACTATGGCATCCAAACAGTTACATTTTGCTCTCATCTGACCACATTATATCCTCCCCCTATTTCACTGGCTTTTCCAAATGTTGTGCAGAAATCTTTTAAAAGCTTCAACATGCAATTTTTTCAGCAATTGAATTTTGCGTGGTGAGCGTGCATACAGGCCATGGTGGTTGAGTGCATTACTTTTTCTTTTACTGTTTTTTGTTTAAGCTCTCCACAAGTGGTCCTTGGCTCTTGGACAACACTTCTGATTATTCTTTATACTCCTCTGTCAGAAATCTTGCGAGGAGCACCTGGTCGAGTGAAATCTATGGCGAAATAATACAATACAGTGCAGTATTATGGCCCCAACTGGAACATTCAAAAGCTTAGAAATGTGCCTGTAACCAATGCCATTGAATGTAACCATTGTTATGTTTTGCAACAATTAGGTTGCAAAGGTCTTGAGACAGCTCTTTGCTTTTACACATTATGAGATGTGTCTTGTGTGACACCTTGGCAATGAGACCTTTTTGTAGGCTATCAGTTGGGACTGAATCAGCGGATATTAATTTGCACTGACAAGGGTCTGGATTGCTTTTTCAAATACTGATAGATTTCAGCTGTTGAAAGGGAGAACGCATTCAAGAGGGGGGATAAAGAAAGATTTAAAGAGTCAAAATACAGGTATAGCAAGGACGTGGAAAACGCAAAACAACAGTACTCTGAGAGATTAAAACAGCACTGCTCAGCTAACAACTCTTGTCTCTGGAGGGGCCTTAGACAACTCATGAACTACCAGTTTAACACCCCCCTTATTAAGAACTCTCGCCTGGCCAACGACCTCAACGAGTTCTGCGCTCGCTTTGAAAGACAATGGGACAGTCCTGATGCCTTCCACCGTGAATCCATCGCCCAGCTCCAGCCCACTTCCCCCACCTCAGTAGGAGCATAGGCCACTCCCAAACTGTCCATTTCAGTGGTCTCCTCTCCCCCACCACAACAACGTTTCTCTCTGTCCGTGAGAGGGACGTAAACAGACTGTTCAAGAGACAGAACCCTCTCAAAGCCACTGGACCTGACTAACTCCATCCACCATGAAGCAGCGGCTGATCTGCAGACATCATTAACACCTCACTGGAGACAAGCCATGTGCCAGCCTGCTTCAAGACCTCCACCATCATTCCCGTCCCCAAGAAACCCAGGATCACAGGATTTAATGACAATAGACCCGTCGCCCTGACCTTTGTGGTAATGAAGTCAATTGATCGCCTTGTGCTGTGCCACTTCAAAGCCTTCAACAACCCTCTCCTGGACCCCCTGCAGTTTGCATACAGCTGCACCTCCAGTCATCAATCTGCGAAGCTCCAGACGTTTACAGATGCAATTTAATACCTTTCTTTGGACTATAGTCTTTCACATTGACTATATGCAACTTTTATATTAAATGTTTTGCACACTTAATATTTACTATGTCAGTTTACATTTTTACTTGCTGTGTTATTTTTACCACATACCATGTTTGCTTACCTGCACCGATACACCATAACAAATTCCTTGTATGTGTTAACCTACTTGGCAATACATTCTGACAGAGTATAAGTACAGAGACCAACACAGAGTAGTGTCATGAGAGGTCATGACAAGGTTCAAACTCATTTTATACAGATGGCTGTACAGATGACGTCACTAGTTTTTGCTGAACGCACATAAAAGGAATAGTTGCCACCATGATGTAACATAGGCAATGCAAGGTTTGCACACAGGCATATATCCAGGAGACATATGAAATCATAGAATGTCTGTTGCCCAGACAACTTGGTGAAAGCCCACACTCGACCGGTGGCGCATGTTACTACAGGTGGTTTTGCTAACTCAGCTCACCGAAAATGGAATAGAACTATATTCACCTGTACAATGCAAGGAACAGGAGCCCCCTGCTGCTATCAAGACGTTCTCCCAAAAGTAAGACCTCTAGTGGTTTCTGCTAGGCCCAAGGCTGATCCTTCCACACATAAATGGAGACTAGGAGCCTTACTCAGCCGACATTACATTAATTATAATGTGCATGGATACAGAGAAGGAAAAGACATACGGAAAAACAGGAAATCTGAAAGACCAATAAAAGTACTAAAATAAATGTTCAATAGAAAAATGTATTTTCCAAAATAGCGATGATTACCAGTTCTACAAAACCTTTACTTCTGCAGGTGAAAATGTTTTCATGAAAAGAAAACAAGCCTGTATGAGATGCAGTTTAGGTCTTTGTAGCATTCAAACGTATGGCTATAACTTCAGGGAGAATTGTCTTATGGTCTTTTGACTGTGTAAAGAAGAATAAAAGTAAGTCGAGCAGATAAGACAAGTATGTTTAGTTTCTTAAAGCAAAAATAACTGGATGTTCCAAATGTACTATAAATTCATACCAAGACTAAGAAATATTGAAACGTTCAGACTATACCAAGCCCTAATTGTGCCATTTCATAATGGAGCTATTATTTGGATGGTTTGACTTTTTATAATGGTCTTTTTCTAGAATCTGCAGTCTCCCCAGGAGCCAAGAGGCTATAAGTGAATCATTAGTCATAAAAAAGGTTCATGCATTCTCCAGCTTAAATACTGATTGAATTTTAGAGAAAAACAAACCCTTGTTCATGAAATCTATCTATAGGCTAGGAAATGATTCAATGTAGAAGCAAGTGAATGGCAGCCATGGAGGTACATACTGGAATAGATTCACTTAGGCCAGTTAACCGACTACTTATTTTTTTTGCATAGTATGTTTCTATTTTGAAACTGTTCCCGACAGGCTCTGTGACTACTTGTGATGGTCTTTCATGGATTCTATACTCATAACGTTATTTAAATATAACGAGGTGGTAGAGCATCCTGCTTTCAATATCACTGTGGTTTTTCTTTATCGCAGGGAACAGTCCATAATGTGTGCAGTCCCCATGATGGTGGTCTGCTAGCTGACTAAAATGTGGCAGTTTTTAACAACTCTTTTCTGGCACTATAAGTATCAATATCTGGCGCGGCTTTAGATCATACAGAGTCAGGATAAGAGCACCAGTAGACATTTTCAAGTTTGCTCAAAACCTATTTTATCTAGATTTCTGTATGGTCTGCCTCCAACACTCATGCTAGACATCCCCAGAAGGATAGGAAACACACCCCATTCACCCAATCCCTTGAACGCCCCCCTCAAAGCAGATCCAAATCACCTGAGTACTAATCAGCTAATGTCACTCACCTGTGTTCTCCCTCTTCTCCTGACAGCCTGTATTTAAGTCTGGTTATTCACACCCTGTCCTGGTTAGGTATTTTCTGTGTGATTTGCAACTCTACTAAGCCTGTTTCTCCTGTATGTTTCCCTCGTCTTAGTTAAGTGTGAAAGACTCGGTATCCTGACCTGTGTCGGCCTGCCAGGCCACTTCTCTGGATTATCCTCTTCTGTACTTTGGCCTCTTGTCTACCTTGATACCCAGTTACCAACCTTCTGCCTACATGTTCGGATCCAGCCATCATCTTCTGTGTGCATTCATTACAACTTCATCTTGAAAAGATTAGAGACTTTGAACTGTTGTGTCTTTATTAGTTATACCCATCATATTAGTTAGACCCATTTTGGCTCCTTCCTTCCAGGTTCAACACATTGGGCATTCAGAGATGCCTTCATGCACAACACTGTTGTAAATAACCGTCAACAACCGATTGTTCAGCCTGGCAGATAAATTATGGGCAAATGTGAGGTTTTCAAAACAATCAGTAACACTGCTGTATGCCAATTATGACCAATGTTTCTCTTTTTAGGAGGAAGCGCATATTAAAATGACACAGGGAGACCGCAGACTGTTGTATGTTACTGGCTAGTTGTCTACTAAAGAAATAAAACAGACACAGAAAAGGGATTATCTGCGAGGTCAGGAAACAAAACCGCCCCTCTGTACTTTCCTTCCGGTCGCAAAGCACTATGGAAATGCTCATTATTAAGCATAATAGGTCCTGTTTTGGCTAAGTCTATTTTATCACAGATGTGGGGAGAAGTCAACAGTAACTTAATCTGAGTTCTAATCCTAGCACTGGTTAGGGTATACCTTTTTTGAGGGTGCCAGAACTATGGGTGCTGAGAATTAATATGGGTGAGTTGGAACTGAGTGTGTTTAACGGGGTAAAAAGAGTGAGATAGAGTGAAAGAATATATGGTGCTGTGAAGAGTATAATGTCCCCTTTCATGAATAGCAACTTTGGATCTAAAGCTCAGTGTATCTCAATCTCTCTCTGCCTCTCTCTGCCTGTGTATGTTAGCAATGAGGTAAGTCTGCTGGCTTTTTACTGTCCATCCAAGAGGGAGGGAGGAAGGCATCAGGCAACATGAGGAGAGACAATTCACACTGGGATTCACACAGTTATTCAAAACACACTCGTTACTCCAGGGATGCAGTTTAGACTTGCAGATAGCTATTCATTAACGTAGGTGTAAATTCAGTTGGGATTTCATGTGTGTGAAAATATTTAATTTAAAAACACCACATTGTCTTGAGCTCACTTTCAGACCAACAAATTTTAGTTTTGTTTATTTTGTAAGTATGTTTTCATTGCTTACAAAGCCAATGGGTCTGTAGACGATGCAGTAAACATGGCCCTCTACTTCATTCTTCAGCACCTGGACTCCTCAGGAACCTATGCCAGGATCTTAGGATCAGCTCTACTTTTAACACCATCATTCCAGCTCTGATGCTGGACACTCTCCCAGCTACACGTGTCTGAATCCACCTGCAGGTGGATAACAGACTTCCTGTCTGACAGGAGGCAGCATGTGAAGCTGGGGAAACATGTCTCTAAATCCCAGTCTATCAGCACTGGATCTCCTCAAGGCTCCATCTTTTACACTCTAGTCTTCTCCATGCACACCAACAGCTGCACGTCTCGTCATCAATCAGTCAAGCTCCTAAAGTTTGCGGATGACACCACCCTCATTGGGCTCATCTCTGGTGGGGATGAGACCGCCTGCAAATGGGAGATTGACTACCTGGTGAACTGGTACAGGCAGAACAATCTTGAGCTCAATGCTCTGAAGACAATGGATTTTAGGAAGAACACAACCCTACCCGCCCCCATTAGCCAGAGTGAGTCCTCTGTCATCACTGTGGAGTCCTTTTGCTTCCTGGGCATCATCATGATACCATCTACGGCACCAGAAAATCACAGCAGAGGATGTACTTCTGGTGGCAGCTGAAGAAGTTGACTTCTTCTTGATGGTGCACTTCTACACAGCCATTGAGGCTGATCCTCACCTCCTCCATCACCATCTGGTACACTGCTGCCCCTGCCAAGGACAATGGCAGACTGCAGCCTATCTTTTGGTCTGCTGAGAGGTAATTGGCTGCAATCTGCCATTAATCGAGTAACTGTACGCCACCAGGACCCTGAGGCGCGCTGGATAGATTGTGGCTGACCCCTCCCATCCTGGACACAAACTGTTTCAGTCACTCTCCTTTCGGGATGAGGCTACAGTTCATAAGGACCAATACCTCATGCCAAGTACAACGGCAGCTGGCCTTATTAACAATAAGATGGCATAGAGCAGGGCTGAAGGGGAGGTGACGGAGAAGGGTGGATGGAGAGGAGAGAGGGGAAGACAAGGAACGGACAGGGAAAGGGGAAGACAAGGAACGAACAGGGAGAGGGAAAGACAAGGAACGGACAGGGAGAGGGGAAGACAAGGAACGGACTTGGGAGAGGGGAAGACAAGGAACGGACAGGGAGAGGGGAAGACAAGGAATGGACAGGGAGAGGGGAAGACAAGGAACGGACAGGGAAAGGGGAAGACAAGGAACGAACAGGGAGAG
>JACXGK010004033.1:0-40966 GCA_016801125.1 Novumbra hubbsi | reverse complement strand
TACTGTTGTCTCTGGTAGTCACTAGTTTATTTACTGTAGTCAACTGCAGTCAATTTAATGTAGTCTGTTGTAGTCTCTACTGTAGTCACTACGGCATTTACTGTTGTCTCTGGTAGTCACTAGTTTATTTACTGTAGTCAACTGCAGTCAATTTAATGTAGTCTGTTGTAGTCTCTACTGTAGTCACTACGGCATTTACATTAGTCCCTTCTGTTTTTACTATAGTCTTTACATGGCTAGGCATGCCACTCCGTCATTTGTTGATCTGTCATTATATTGTGTCTCAGTGTCAACATTATTGCCCTTTATGTACAGTGTTCACTGGTGATTTGTGTACTGTTAATATGAGGTAGTAATTAGCAATTAGCAGCTACAAGCAGGGGAGCAATTTAGTCTAGATTTATTTTTAAAAGGGATGGCCCGGTTTCAAGTTACTCAGTTCTCTCTGCTCCTAGTAGGATAAGTGTATTCTCTTTAGAGCTGCCGTAGCTGTCTCATTTCTACTGGAACATTATTTCCCAAAACCATTACCTCAAAGCCAGTTTCAGTTCCTATGCTTCCTTGAGCTCAAAGAATAGGCCAAGGATCAACTTCTTCCAGAGTTCTGTTCTTTAGACCTGACAAGACATGACCAACCTTACACTTCAACAGAGTTTAGAGAGTATTATCCCCCATATATTGAGGCGCAGATTGACCATCTGGTAGCCAGATGGGCTGATCCATTTTTAGCCTTGTGGGTTTGTGGAACCTTTTTTATTAAGGGTCTCAAGTAGGGGTTATGTTGGGTCAGCCCCGGTTATACAATTCCAGCTGCAACAAAATATGATGAAAATCCAATTAGCTTATCCACAGATGTTGTGCAGCATTATGAAAGAAAGTTATGTTGTCCTTAACTCTCTAGCATATAGTTTCAGTGGATAAACTTCTGCCTGAATCACAACAGGCAGCATTTGCGATACATATCTGTTTGAATTTTGGATTTGACTGGGGCTGGAATAGACCATTGCAATAGAACTTCTATTGCATTTAACAATTTAACTGGACCCCTGTTTGAATGTTGGAGTTGATTTAGGTGACAAATGCCGGGTAGCTCTTTGATGTGATTGGCTATCATATAATTCTTTTTCAATCACTTTGGCTATTAGTTTTTTTTCAAGTTCAAACAATTAGTTTCTTGCAGATTAGATTTTCTTTTTCAATAAAGCTAATTGCATGTGTTGCACATGCAACAATGTAATTGTCTGCAATTTTCCTCATCAAACTTCATCCACATCCACATCAAAATCTACACCGTACATTGTGTCATTCGTTGAAAACAAAAGGTCAAAACCATGGTCAATAGAAACCAAAAATCTAAATTAACAATTGAATTCACAATGTGACTCAGTAGTGTGTGTATGGCCCCCATGTACCTGAAATGCTGGGCATGCTCTTGATCTTGATCTCCTCCCAGACCTGGATCGAGGCATCAGAGAGCTCCTGGACAGTCTGTGGTGATACTTGGCATCATTGGATGCACGGATTCCTAACTTCCCAGAGGTTCTTGATTGGAATCAGGTTTGGGGAACATGAGGGCCAGTCAATGGAACTACCTACGCACTCTGGCCACCTGTGGCCAGGCATTGTCCTGCACCAGAAGGAACCAAAACGCTCAGGCTGGATAATGTTGCAGGCACCATAACATTCACCACAATGTCTCCAGACTTTTACTCATCTGTCACATGCTAAGTGTGAACCTGCTCTCATCTGTGAGGAGAACGGGGCGCCAATGGCAGACCTGCCAATAATTTTTTTCTCTGGCAAATGCTAATCAAGCAGCTCAGTAAAGGGCTGTGAGCAAAGGTCCCACTAGAGGACGTCTGACAGTTTGGTCCGATACATGCACACCAATAGCCTGCTGGAGGTCATCTTATAGGACTCTTGCAGTGCTCCTACTGTTCTTCCTTGCACTAAAGACCAGATACGGTCCTGTTGCTGGGTTGATGCCCTTCTAGGGCCCTTTCCAGCTCTCCTTGTGTAAAACTTTGAAACATTTTGACCAGTACAGCTCACACCATGATAAAAAAACGTTTTATTTTGGTGGCACTGGCCAATTTAAGGACACAATAACTAGGTTTTGAATCATGAACTAAATGTTTTGGGTGAGTTACTACAGATTAGAAAATGTTAAGTATAAATATTGACGAAATATTTACGTTTTGGTGGTAAAAAACATAGCCGCACTGGCCGAAGGGTAATTAGCCCCTCTGAACATCAGTTGCCTAGCAACCTACATAAACAAACTTTCCAGAATGAGACGATGAAAATGGCTGCCGGATCTGGAGTTTGCAAGTAATGCTAGTAATGCTAGCTAACAAAGTATTAGAACAACTATCTGAAGAATTAAGAAATATTTTATGGGAAAAAATCATTGTTGTGTTTATTCATCTCTGTTAGCAGACCATTTGGTGAGTTTAATCTAATTGTGAGGCTGATATCTCGACGTGGCGCTAGCGATCGTTAGTAGATGTAAATTGTGCACTTGAAGCTAATTGCTAGCAATCTTTTCCAAGAGTCAAAATACAATGTTATAATGAATACAATTGTGCTAAACAATATGGGTACTAAATTATATTTGTACTAAAATGAAGACTCAATGAGATAATTCAGTAGCATAGTGTTTGCATGTAAAGTGTGACGCCATTTCATAGTTAAGTAAGATATTTTGTTGAGGTCAATGCTATTTGATAATTGTATTTCATGTATCACTTCTTGTAAAGAATTTGTATGCAACTGATTTAAAGATATCATCATTGTAGTTCACAACAAATGTAATATTTCCTACTTATTTTCTGCTGTTAGGCAGTTAATCCGTTAATCAAATTTAAGTGTTGGCCTGTTCATCCTATGCACAGGTCAGGTTTTTATATTGGGATTGACGCGTCTGATGGCGAGCCTACCCATGAAGACAATCTAGATATTTCTTTGGACAAAGACCGGTTAAGAAGACCTAGGGCTTAGGAACATTTGTTTCTGTTCATTGTGTGGGATCTGATCACCCCACCTGTGTGTAAAGGCAGTTGTGTGTATGTGTTGTAATCAGAAAGTTGTACTTGCATATTTGGTTTCTTTTAAGATGTTCAACGGCTAGAAAATAAAAGAGGTGCACCCAGGAGATTGTTAAAGAAATTGTAATAGCTTATAAATGAAATTCATTTATTTATTTTCAGTTATTCATTTCTGTTACATGTTACATTTTGGAGTAAATGTAAATTTTTACATCTTTATATAATTACACCTCCTGATCTCTAGTTTGTTGTATAACATCCTCACTCCTTGTGCGTTCCATTGTGCTGTTAGTGTGCTAGACTAAGCATATACTTCATAAGGCTGAAGTTATTTTTGCTACCTTTTTGCCAGCTATTCAGTCTTTTTTAGGTAGCTAGCTAATTGGACATATCTTTGTTTTTGCAAACGCCAGCTAAATTCTGGGGGATAATCTGTGTTAATTTACTGCCAGTACACTGCTGGACACCGGACACAGCTGTTGCAACTGCGAACCCACTTTACAATATCCTCGGAATTGTACCTTTTCCAGTTTTAATTGTTGTTTCATTTGAGACGTTACTACAGTAAGCAGTATGTAAACAATTAGGCATGAGGGGGTGTTGCATATGGCCAGTATTCCATGCCTAAGAGCTGTTCTTATGCCGGATGCATCACAAAGTGTCTGGACACAGAACTTAGCAATGGTATATTGGCCACATACCACAAATCAAATCTTCAATATCAGCCAATCAGCATTCATGACGCTTTATAATAGAACTTTATTGATTATCGTAAGATAATCGGCTAAATTATTAGCGATTACATTAACATGGTTATTGTTTGGTAAGGTTTCCAACATATCTTAATTACATTTGGTGACATTGTTGGAATTGTATTTCTTATGGGAAAAATTGTTTAGAAAGAGAGTGTGGGTATTGCATAACCTCTATTCAGTCTGCTCATGATGGAGCAAGTTGCTGCCACTGAAACGTTGACTGTTTTCTCCTCTTTGGCCGAGGGCCTGAGCTATTAGTGCCGTTAAAGACAAGGTCAGTTTTATTTTATTTCAGGCAGCTGCATTTACTCCAACAGACACATTTTGATTCATTAACTGGTCTCTAGATCAGACCATTATTTTGCCAAGAATTCAAAAAAACATCAGAATTGGGCTGAGTTGTCTGTCATTTTGGGTGTTATTAAAAGTTATTCGGTCTCATGTAGCCTTAAATTATGTTACATTTATAAAACATTACTATGAAAGGTGAATGTTTGTGCTGTAGATGTTTTCTTTTTTTATTGAAAACATCCTTAAAGAAAAACACTCCATGACAACATTCTATTTCTCTCTACAATTGCAAGCCATTTGAGTAATTTCTCCTAATTTTTAAAATGTCCCTCTCCGACATTAGACCCAGTATAATATGAATAGATTAATATTCTGCCATTTGTGTTGACATTTTGGCATTATGCAGATGAGGCATGTCCTGGATAAACAGTGTAAGGGAAAGCCACATGAAGGATGCCCACCATTTGATCAGTGACACCAGTGGAATAATGTGAGAGTGAGTATGAGTTGGAACAGGGCACAGCTCTGTCCACGCCATGAAGGAAGCTTGGCCTTGTTCCCAGGGCTGCCTAAATAGAGTTCACAACAATATCTCCCCAGTGTCAGAGGGGGCTATTCAAACAAAATGTCTCTCTCAGTAGGTTTGTATTGTCTATGAGTTGAGAACAAAATGGTGTGTTCCCCATGGTAGCTGCTTATTTGCCCGAGACATTCACCAGCAACAAAAGCTGAAGTTGTTAATGCTTCCCAGAAGCCCACAGCTAGGGTGCTTTCTCGTTCAATTTAGGAAGTGTGTGTGTGTGCGTCCATCTGTATGTGTTTGTGGGTGTGCATGCATGTGTGTATGTGTGTGCATAAAAGATGTGTGTGCGGCCATGGGTGAACACGTGTCTATCTGCATGTGCCTACGGACAATTTCATTGTAGAATTTTCATGCTTCATTACAACTTCCCATCCGGCCATTGTTTAACTCCGAAGCATTTTAAGAAACCCTGTAAGACTTTAGATTGTTTGGGGATTTGGAGACCTTCTGCAGGAGCCTCTGCTCCTCTGGGAAAAACCCAATGAAAGTGTCTCCACTTGCAGGCCCACTGGCTGCTGTGAACTGTCTACCTGTCTAAGTTCAGATCCAACAGAAGAAGCCGAGATAACAAAGGTGGGTGTGGCTTTGAACAAGGCTTATACATTCCTGTGCAGTACCATGTAACAAGACGTATACATGTTCCTGTGCAGTATTATGTAACAGGGCTTGTACATGTTACTGTGCAGTACCATGTAACAGGGTGTATACATGTTCCAGGGCAGTACAATGTAACAGGGCTTGTACATGTTACTGTGCAGTACAATGTAACAGGGCTTATACACGTTCCTGGGCGGTACTATGTGAATATACATGTTTGTGTGTGCTTTGTGTGTATGTACGGGGTGACCATGGGGAAAAAATTGTTTTACAGTATGTACTTTGGTTTATTTGTTTTGTCTACAAAATCAGGTAGATACATTTTCAATCCTGGGATAAGCTGGTAGGGAGAATCTTTAGGAGAACGGTGACACTTCACATAATGCGTATTTACAGGATATGGTTAGGGTCAGGGTTAAGATTAGCTACACGACAGTACAGCATGGCTATCATCATCAATAGGCTTGGAGTAACAGTGATTGATCTTGCAACCTGGATGTCCTTTCCACTTTACGTAATACCATAATTGTAACATAAAGTTCTTCCCGTCTATACTGATATACTGCTGCAGCCGAGCCAACAATCTGTGGTCACTAAAGGGATTGCCCGTTCAGGCTGACATGAGTGCACTGCAGGGTGTCAATCAGCCATGAAGGAACAAATAAGATTTCAGAACTTCTTCCTGTGTCTTTCACGATGACAAGGGCTGCTTGCTGTAACAGGGGCATGGGGGGGGGGGGGGGTTCCGCTGCTCAAACGTTGCATCCATTAACCAAACGTCCCGTAATACATAATTAAATGTCCCGCCAGGCACAGGATTGCTATAAAATATGCGGTTAGTTAATATGGTAAAATCGCTATTAAGAATGGTGGACTATGGCCTAGGAAGAGGAAAGCTCCCAAGATACTGGATTACAGGGGGATTGAAACATGCGACCAGTTCAAAGGATCTTAAGAGAACTGGTGACAGGACGACTTTGTGCGTCGAATTCTCCTAGGCAGCCACTGAAAAAGCGTCTTGCACAGTTTTCTGCTTTTGACCTTGGACTTGGTCATGGTCTGAGTGATGGCATTGGTCAGCAGGACGGGATTTTGAGGCAGGGGGAGTGGATTGTGAGGCAGGGGGAGGGGATTGCAAGGCAGGGGGAGGGGACTGCGAGGCAGGGGAGGGGGATTGTGAGGCAGGGGTAAAGTCCAATCATGGTTGTCAGCCCTCTGAGGACTCAGAACCTCCAAGAAACGCTTCTCCTGCTGCCTGAAATCGTACTCCACGCTGCAGGAACGGAGAGACAGAGCAGGAAATAAGGTCAACATGGAAAATGGCAAAAGCACTAGGTAAGAATCAGCCGGTCTGGCCATGAGCCCTGTGTCTCACCTGTAGATGACACATGCAGTCTTCCGACAGGTAGAGCACTCCCTGAGGTCCTGCCCTGTCCTATAGAATTGGCGACTGAAACCAAGAGCAGGACGTTCAACACAACACAATGGGTTTTCCCTCTAACTCATTGTACTTCCTCTCTTTTGGCCTCTGTTTTGTTAATCACCCTTCGATTTCACTTCCTTTACTCTCCTTTTCTATCATCTCTCCCACCAATGGTCTAACCCTCTCTCGCTCTCTCTCCCCCGCTTCTCTTACCCCTTGCTGAGAGCGTGGCTCATCTCCAGGTCCTGAATGATGTTGAGCAGGGTAGTGATCCGGTGGTCGTTGGCGGCCAGGCTGGCCTCCACACACCGCAGCCTCTGTCGGATGAGGGCGGGCCAGCAGCACCTCGGGGACGGAGGCAGCAGCAGAGCAGCGTTGGACGGGTGCGAGTGAAGCAGCCTGGGGCCCCCCGCTGGGGGGCCAGAGAACGGCGGTACAGGAGCGATCGTCGGTAGCGTCTGACCGAGACGGGCGCCGGAGGCCAGGCGTGACACCCGTGTGGGCGGCAGGAGCGGGTTGAACGTGGGGTCAGTGGCCGCACGAGCCAGGAGCTCGGGGAGTGTGTACGTGCTGGCCTTACGCCGCGCGGGGCTCAAGGGATCGTCCGGCTGCGGTGTGGAGGCAAAGATCGAGCTTGTGCGGTTCGCAGTTGTGGCGATGGGTCGGACGTGGGCAGCGTTGGTCGCCCACGAGGCGGGGTGGGGCTCAGGGTGTGTCGGTGTCAGAGGGCAGCCGGACGGAGAGGCGTCGTTTGTGGGAGTCGGCCTGTCAAGTCTTAATGGAGACGGGGCCTTGGCAAATGTGTTCAACAGCGCACAGTGGGTGTTTCCCCGGGGTGGATGTTCAGGTAGTAGCGTCGTGGAAATGCCTCCCTGCTGTTTGTCTTCCATGTTCTCCCGTATTTCACTTATGTATTGTGGGAGTTTAACGACCTGCGTCACTTTGGAGATTCTACTGTGTGACTGCTGAGGCGATACGGCGACAGGGTTACAGGGTCTGTTTTGGCTCGATATGGTCAGTTGTTTTGGATATACATTTGCGTGCATTATTGGTTCGATGACAAATCGTTTATATGTATTTGTTTGACAGGAGGTATTTTGTTCAGGTCTGTCAGGAGTGTATCTAAATATTTTGTTCTTCTGTATTTTGGCAAGTGAGCTGTTAGATGGGTCAGACGGTTGATGGTGTGTGTGTGTTCTGGTCAGTTGTCTACAGTTGGTCAGTTGGTCATTTGAATAGTGAGATGTGTGGGAGGGGTTACCAACGTTACAGAGTGGTATAGAGGCTCCACACGTAGAGTGAACTGACACAGGTGTGTGTGAGTTTGTCCAAAGGGTGGAGAGGAGCGACAAAGGGTCTGGCTGTGTAGTTGTGTATGGTGAGGTATTGTAGGATACAGTCGTAGTTGTTTTTGGTGTGGTATTGCAAGATACAGGTGTCGTTGTTTGTGGTGTGATAATGTAGGATGTAGTTGTTGTTTGTGGTGTGGTATTGCATGATACAGTTGTATTTGTTTGTGGTGTGGTATTGTAGGATATAGTTTTAGTTGTTTGTAGTGTGGGAATGTAGGACGTAGTTGTTGTTGTAAGTGTTGTGATATTGTAGGATATAGTTGTAGTTGTTTGTGTTGTGTTGTTGTAGGATTTAGGTGTAGTTGTTTGTGGTGCGGTATGGTAGGTTTTAGTTGTAGTTGTTTGTGATGTGGGAATGTAGGATGTAGTTGTCGTATGTGGTGTGGTGTTGTAGGATATAGTTGTAGTTGTTTGCGTTGTGGTGTTGTATGTTTCTGTTGTAGTTGTGCATGGTGTGGTTTTATAGTTTGTGTGATTGGGTAGGTTTGGTGTTCTAGAAGGTCTGGGTGTTGGTCTATGTATTGTTGTGGTGGCAGTGTTTGGTAGTGTTGTTGTTGATAAGGGTGTTAATGATGATGGAGCTGTAGTTGATGGTGACGGTGTTGCTGTTATTGCTGAAGATAGAAATGTCTTTGACGATAATGGCATTGTTGATTGTGGTGGTATTGTTGATGATATTAGGGGTTTTGTGGTTGAGGATGTTCGTACAGTTGATGAGGATGGGGTTTTTGGTGTTGATGATGTTGTTGTTTTTGTTGATGATGATGGTGGTGTTGTTGTTGTTGTTGATGTGGTTGTATATCCAGGGGCAAGATATGTATTAGTAGGTGTGATTCCTGAGCCATGGTATTTAGATGTGTGTGTATTAGATGGACATGGGTGGGCACTGCTGTGTGTTGTCATAGCAGTGTTACAAAGTGTAGCTGCTTGTGATGGGATTGCTAGGTTAAGGTGAGTATTGATGTAAGATGTTTCTAAAGGGTTGTGAAGAGAGTTTCTCTGTGGGGCTGGGTTAAGGTGAGTATTGATGTAAGATGTTTCTAAAGGGTTGTGAAGAGAGTTTCTCTGTGGGGCTGGGTTAGGGTGAGTATTGATGTAAGATGTTTCTAAAGGGTTGTGAAGAGAGTTTCTCTGTGGGGCTGGGTTAGGGTGAGTATTGATGCAAGATGTTTCTAAAGAGTTTGGAAGAGAGTTTCTCTGTGGGGCTGGGTTAGGGTGAGTATTGATGCAAGATGTTTCTAAAGAGTTTGGAAGAGAGTTTCTCTGTGAGGCTGGGTTTGGGTGAACATTGATGTAAGATGTTTCTAAAGAGTTTGGAAGAGAGCTTCTCTGTGTGTTAGGGTGAGTAGATGTATGTAATGAAGGTTGCGTATTCTGTGTGTGTGGCGTGTTTGGTCTGGTGGCTATGGCGACTTGGGGGCCAAGTTTGAGTGTCGCCAGTCGGGATGGGGTCTCAAGGGAGTTGACATCTGCACGTCTGGATTCAATCGTTGCCTTAGTGACTGTAATTGTTTTTGTGTTTAATATGCTTGTGAGGCTGCTGGGCTTGTCTGAGTGTTCACGTGTAGGTGTGTCTAGGATGTCTGCTGGGTATGTGGGATGTGAAGCATAACCATTAGTGTTTATCAATTCTCCGTTCTGTCTTGCAGGTGGTCGTTTTGCAGGTATGCTGGGTATCCAGTCTTTGTTGTTCTGAATAGGGGGATTATAGTGGGGGTGGATGGATAGAGAGTCTGTGTGTGTCAGCTGGCTTTGTATACGATTCCTGTCTGCCAGCCTGGGTGGGAAGGCTGTTGAGTCTCTTGTTTTCTCTGCATGTGAAAGGGGAACATGGTTTCCTTCAAGACGCGAAGAAGCTGTTTCCATGGCTGTTCTTCTTACAAGACATGCAGAAGAAGGACTGTCGACAGCCAGACTGGTAGCTCCGGCTACATCCCCAGGGACCACAGTCTTGCTCCCCCCACAGAGGCTGCAGATCCGCCGGGGAATTAGAAGAGTTGGGGGATCTTGTGATCCTTTTGCATTTGTACAATCTGAATGTGCCACAGAATGTTCCTTAGGTTTTGATTGGTCCAGTCCTCGAGAAGCTTTGGTCGACAGAGGTTCCGTCTCCTCGCTGCCGTCGATACAAATCCCTCCTATAGCCGCAGAGTCAACTACGCTACCATTGGTGTAGCGCAAGTCCCGCCTCCCTTTGAGCTCGCCGTTCCCCACACACGCTGATAGGTGAGGGTTTGTCTTGATGGCTCGGGCATAGCAATAAGTGCCACTCTTCCAGTGGTTAAAGTACACACTCTTTGTGAGTTCACTGGAAACCCCTTCAAAAGTTACCCCCTTTTTGGTTTTGGAGTCTAAACTCCTTTGTTTTGACAGAAGCCCTCTTCCTCTGACACATTTAGTGCGCCTGGCTTCCACGTCTTCTCTGCCCCCCTTTGGGGTGTAGCCATTGGATTTAGGTGTAATCCCGCTGTCTGACGGCATGACACAGGGTGAGGTCTGAACTCCAACGCTGCACTGGGAAATCCATGACAGTGGCAACACTTCACCGGCCCTGCCCCCCCCAGCTGTCCTCCAACCGCACATCCCCACCAGGGCGGGGACTCCCAGTGCTGGCACGGCAGTGGTCAGGTCAGTTGCTCGTCTCCCCATCACCTGCCCAACTGGCTCAGACAGCCGGGAAACCAGGGAGAACTGGCGTCAACTTTCACCATCACATCTATGAAGAGAGTCAAGGTTAGTATACAGTGAGAAATACATTATCATTTGGATAAGGGTTATTTTGCTGTTTCTAGTCACTGAGTATTTCATTTGTGAAGAACACACGCCGCTGCAAAGCAATTGCATTGAAACAAAGTACACATCAAGGGCAGCACCAAGGCAACCCATATGCAGCAGAAATAGAGGACAAGCAGAGGGCTACAGCCTTCATGGCAGATTGGAGATAGTAATGAATAATGGACCTTTTCAAGTCTTCCACAGCATGGAACAAACATTCATTAATTTAGTTGAATGTACTCTATGCTGCTAATCGGAAACAATGTTTTGTGAACAATGTGAGTGAGGTTTAGTGCTAGCTCACTGGATTACAAACGCAGCTCAGCGGGTGTCTGAGAGTCAACAAAAAGCACGTGGGAGTTTCACTCAAACATGTCTTCGTGGCAGATCTGCCCCGAGGGCTCAAATGAATGTGATTGGTTGGTGAATGGTGGCAGAGCTAGAATTTGAATGCTCTAGGTAGACATAAGGTTAGTGCCCTTTCCTAAGGTTAACCAGAATCAATCACAGTTAAGCTAACCAGAGTCAATCTAAATGAGTCTAACTAGATTTCACCACAGTCAGGCTAACTGGAGTCAATCCCAACCAGGCTAACTGGAGTCAATCACAGTCAGGGTTACTGGAGTTCATCACATTCAGGCTAACTGTATTCAATCACAGCCAGGCTAACTGGAGTTCACCACAGTCAGGCTAACTGGAGTAAATCACAGTCAGGCTAACTGGAGTTCATCACAGTCAGGCAGACTGGAGTCAATCACAGTTGGACTAACTGAATTCAGTCCCAGGCAGATTAACTGGAGTCAATCCCTTTCAGGCTAACTGTAGTAAATCACAGTCAGGCATAACTGGAGTCAATAACAGGCAGGTTATTTGGAGCCAATCACAAGCATGCTAACTGGAGTGAATCACATTTAGACTAACTGGAGTCAATCCAGGCAGGCTAACATGAGTCAATCTCAGCCAGGCTAACTGGAATCAGTTAGAGTCAGGGGAACTGGAGTCATTAAAGGGCATAAAGAGAAGACTGTCTTTCATTCAAAACTCATACCTCTCAGGAATCATCAAATCACAGCTCATACTTCACAGTTGATACTTTAAAGTGATTAGGAACCACCTAATCATAGCTAATACTGCACAGCTATCCCCTAGTCTAAGTTAGTACTTCACAGGAATCCCTTAGTTACAGGTAATACTTCACATGAATCACTTAGTCACAGGAAATACTTCACAGAGATCAGCTAGTCACAGCATGACTCCTGGGCTGACCTCTCTCCTTGTCATGTTTGGTTACTGGTGCCCATGCTGGACATACTTTGACACTGTCCTACAGTGCATCTAGTCCACCTTGAGCAGGAGGATAATGTATGTATTTATGTTAATGGCTTCATTACAGCCTGACAAGAGAACAATATCGTTGACTCTATGTGCGTTTAACTGACGCGCTAAATGCCAGACAAGTCGTGTGTGTGTGTGTGTTTATGTATGCTTTTGCGTGTTTATTTTACTGATGCATTCAACTACAGTTTATTGGCCGAAGCAGGGACAATAGAGTGTGTGTGTGTGTGTGTGTGTTTATTTTACTGACTCATGCAAATACAGTTCAGTGGCCAAAGCAAGGACAATAGCGTGCGTGCGTGCGTGTGTGTGTGTGTGAGAGAGTCAGAGAGACGGTGTGAGTGTTGAAGTGTGTTGGAGCGTGTAAAAAATGTGTGCATGTGCTGATACAATGAAAGACCTCAAGATAACTGTGTGTGTAGGTGTAAGCCCGCCCCAGCACACAGACTCCATGCAGTGCTGTCATTACAGTTGCCTGCAGGCGCCACTCTTTGGATGTCACTTGGTTACAGTCCAACTGATCCCCAATCCAGAACAGTCAGTGACTTAACCCCTCCTCAGACGTAGCTGACAAATCTACCACCCGTTCTCCACACATGCAGGAGGCCTGTGTCCTTTCCTGACCACTACCTCGTCTATATCGAGGCAATAGCAACCCCGTCCACCGCCTTGAGCGTGTTCAGGGCGGGTTCCGGTCACTTACCATGGTTCCTGCTGTGGTGCGTCTCACTCCGTCCTTTAGGATTTCGGGGATCCAGATATCGGGGTACCCCTAGCCCCTCCTCAGCACCTTGTCTCCTCCTGTGTAGGCTACTCCTCTGCCCCAAAACGTTGGAGGAGGGGGGCACCCGGTGACTCTTCTGATGAGGTTGGACTCCTTCTCCCTTTCAGTCCCACGGTGGCTTAGCGTCACATGAGAGCTATGTGCACTGCCAGTGGTGTAAAGCCCTGCTCCCCAGTGGTTGGTGTTCCAGTAGCTGACAGTTACCACTGATCAGACGAGACATGTAGTCCAGCTGCGTCCTCAGTTTATCACCTCTCTGCTTCTCTTGTTTAGCTTCCTTTTCTCCTTCCTGCTTCCCTGCTCACATCACAGCACTGCCCTCCGATCAGCACTCTGAACAACTCTCCCTGTCCCTCCCTCCCTGTCCCTCCCCCTCTTTCCCTCTCTCCCTCCCCGTCCCTTCTCTCTGTCCCTTTTCACTCTCTCTCTCTCTCTCTCTCTCTCCCTCTCTCTTTCTCTTTCCCTCTCCCTCTCTCATACTCCTTCCTTCCCTCCCTCCCTTTCTCCCTCTCTCTCTTTCTCTCTCTCTCTCTCAGCACTCTATACAACTCTCCCTGTCCCCATCCCTGCCTCTCCTCCCTCTCTCTCCCTCTTTCATTACTCCCTCTAATGCGCACACACACGGATCTATGGCTGGGTGACGTGCATCCGAAATAAAGATGAGAGAGAGAGAGAGAGGGGGGGGGGGGGGGGGAGGGAGAGTAACAGAAGGAAGTGACTTAAATCACAAGTGAAGGGACTGTGTGAAAAGAACCATCAGACTTTAAGAATAATATAAGGCAGGCTGCTGCAAGGTTTCTCACCAGCAGAGGTGACATGATCGTTTTCCGTCTGTCTATTTGTATGTATGCTGATGATGACGGCTGTTTCTGTAAATTCAACTTTCTATCAGAACATTTTGGACATTTTATTTTATCCTACTCATGGTGAAGGTTTTATCAGAATGTCCGACCGAGGACAGATTTAATTGGTCTTTGGAAGGAACATCACAAATGTTTTGCCTCAACTAGTCACGCTTTAGTGACAACCCATGGCTGGTTGGGCGCCTGCAAGTCTGATCATGATTGTTGACCAGAGAATGTGTTCTCCTATGGCTGCTAGTGCTGCCATAGACTGTACATACATAGACTGTGTCTGTACATAGTGCTACCATAGACTGTACATTGTACTGCCATAGTCTGTGTCTGTTCATAGTGCTGCCATAAACTGTTTCTGTTGGTTGAGTGAAGAGCGTGATAAGAGCAGACAAGATGTGCGTAACGTCTAAAAAAAATTATGTTTTCTTCCTGCTGGGTTTTTTAAATGAAACAAGACTTTTCATGGACATTCTGACAATTGATCGAAATTGATGATGGAATAGTGTGTTATACCTACCGTATGACTGTATAGCTACAGTCTCTGTACATAGTCCTGCCATAGACTGTCTGTGTACATTGTCCTGCCATAAACTGTGTCTGTACATAGTGTTGCCATAGACTGTCTCTGTACATAGTGCTGCCATATACTGTGTCTCTACATAGTGCTGCCAAAGACTGCCTTTTTACATAGTGCTGCCTTAAACTGTGTCTGTACATAGTGTTGCCATAGACTGTCTCTGTACATAGTGTTATCATCGACTGTGTCTGTACATAGTGCTGCCATAGACTGTGTCTGTACATAGTGCTGCCATAGACTGTGTCTGTACATAGTGCTGCCATAGACTGTCTCTGTACATAGTGCTGCCATTGACTGTGTCTGTACATAGTCCTGCCATAGACTGTCTCTGTACATAGTGCTGCCATAGAATGTGTCTGTACATAGCCTTGCCATAAACTGTGTCTGTGCAAATGAATTATTTTTCTTTTTATTATAGTGCTTCCATAGACTGTCTCTGTACATAGTCCTGCAATAGACTGACTGAACATAGTGCTGCTGTATACTGTGTCTGTGCATAATGCTGCCATAGACTGTCTCTGTACATAGTGCTGCCATAGACTTTCTCTGTACATAGTCCTTCCATAGACGTTGCTGTACATAGTTCTGCCATAGACTTTGTCTGTACATAGTTCTTCCATAGACTGTTTTGACATAGTCATGCCATAGACTGTATATAGTCATGCCATTGACTGTGTCTTCAGTTTCATCAGCAGATACGTGTCATGCCTCAACATTTCTATTCAGAATAATGCAAATTAAGACCTCATTATTATTTCATAAAAATATATTTAGAGATTTTAACAAATGATTATGTTTTTCTATACATGATATAATGTCCACACTAACCATGAAATAACTGAAATTGTATTTTAGTTAATATTCAAAATACTAGTTAATGCACAATTAGCATAATTTACAATAGTCTAATGGCATGTTGTTTACCTTAGTTACATCTTTTTATTGATTTCATATATCATCACTTCTTACTCTTGAAGCAAAACAAGTAAGTGTTCGTGTTTTCTGGGGGGTATTGCTGCCATCTACTGTCTCATAATATACCTCCAAACAACTCCTCAAAAACAAGTTATTTCAACTTTTTTACAGTACCAATGAAACTTTTGGACTTTTGGACAAACTTATTCTAGGGTATTTCTTTAGTTTTTCTATTTTACACATTGCAGAACAATAGTGGTTTCAGCGCTGTGAGATTTACTTGGGATGTAGTCAATGCTCTTTCATTGTTGTATTGGCCATGTGTATTTACCAACCTAAAGTCGTAAAACAGTCAGGAAATGTCAGTTCACGACCTCACCCAGTTTGGAGGTTGTCCTTGTTTATACAAGATATTAAAGATTTTTCAGGGTTCCAGCACTGCTTAGTGTACTTTACAGCCACCCACCAAAATGATTCAAAGGATAACCATCTTGTCCGGAGTTAGAAGACCAAATTCAGGTGTTATTTTTATAGCAATATGTAATCCATATCAGGTACTTTTGTAAATACTGCTGGACTGGTTGCTGTTTGGGGTCAGACTCCTTGCCATCCTGATACCTTTCACTGTGTTCTCTTGATATTCTAGTTATTGGTTGAAATGTTAAGTGTGACAGTTGTGAGTTTATTGTGAGCATTCAATCCTTGATGAAACCGGAATTGACTGTGCGATGAGTTGAGTGTATTGCTATGTCTATTACTATGATAATCGGCTGATAATCGCAACATAGTGGACACATACCACACCACCATGGTCTTTACTGCTTTATTATACCTTTGGCTGGATAGGGGTAGTGGGGCGCCCTCTAGGGCCTGGTATTGTCCACAAGCCGGTGTAATTATGTTGAGTGCCCAAATAACTGAGCATGTGAGTTGTTTGCCGTCCCTGGCCTTTTAAAACCAGTGCATGAATATGTGTTAATGAGTTTACAATGTAATACATCTTGAAAATGTATTTATATTCAGGCCTGCTCTGACAGCTGACGTTCTGGGAAACATGAGCGTCTCTGGTGTCTGTTAAGAGCCCTACCCACATTGATAAGGAGCGTTTGCTTCATTCTGGCCTCTGACAACACCGGTCAAGACAATACAGGGATATAGACAGAAAGGGTTAAACCTAATTGGTATTGCCTAAATCTAAAATCTCAGCTCTAATATTGTGTCCTATTGTAAGATTTACACACGAACCGCACATACCAGGATCACGCGCACACACACACACACACACACACCACACATACACACAACACAACATTACATTGCTGGCTTGTTTGAATGAACAAATGAAAGACAGATAGATTCATCATGCATCTATAAGCCTGATGGCAAGGCCACTTTTAGACAAGTCTCAATGACAATATCAATTTTCTTTTGTGACGGTGTACTTAACGTACTGTAATATGTTTGTTTTGGGGTCGGTATATTCAGACCCAATCCCGATTCTTTTCATTAATTTAGGCACACAATTTCCATCCATCAAAACGTCAATAACAAATATGGCATGCAGCCATATATTGTACAACACTCTAAAGCTGCACAATATACTGTTCTTTTGGCTAAGTAAAACCAAATGGAAGAAAAGGACAGGCTTATGGTTATCAGAAGCACAAAGACGTTGGGGCTTAGTGTTAAACATGGAAGCGATATAATCGGAATCCAATGACTCAGTCACTTCTCTTTCAAAGGAGAGGAGATGACAGGGTGTTCAAGAAGGGGCCTGTCTCTGGGCTCTGGGCTCTGGGCTCTGGACTGACATGGGAGAGCACACGGTGATGATAAGAAAGGTGACTATCATTCAAAAAGGCCTGTTCATCCTCATGTTTTGTCTTTAAAAATGAAGCTAATACTATGGGTGGAAATATCAATTCAGCAAGAAAAAAATTGGAAAGATAGTTCTGCGTATCGATTTCTCTTAACCCGTACATTTGATAAATGCTGCAAACCGAGAATACTGACTCCTGTTCATCAATAGTTCTTGTGCGAACACAGCGTTTCACATTTTACACGTACAACTTCATTTTTAATGCGGTGAACTATAAACAGTCTACTCAGCCCTGATAGTGTTATTGTCTCATTAGTCTCACATTGTTTTAGCTGACAACAGCATACTGAGTCAAGGCAGAAGATACTAGTTTGTGTACTGTATATGGACTGTAAAGATGGCTCACAGAGAAGTCTTGGATTGGAGTATGGAGGTAAAACAGCTTTCCCAGTCTCGGTGGGGCATATAGGAGCCTGGATCTCACCGTCCTCCACTGGGTCTGGGTCGTGACCTTTATGGGCCAGTACCTGCAGTCAAGGTTTCCTAACCAGGTTGCTCTTATGACGAGTGTCTTTTTGTTCAGGGCTGTGGCTGGTACGGAACCGTGTCCTGTCTCCATGCAGACTTCACTTCCTGCTGGTCAACTCTGGCGTTAGTTAGAGTGGCCGCTGTCGTTCTTCCTGGCCAGCCTTTGTCTGTGTACTGTCACCACTGACAGACCTCATCCATTGCATCTATTAGCATGGTAGCGCTGGACAGTGTAAACAATCTCCTGTAAGAGGTCTGTGCTGCCATCGTCAGGTTGTCCTTCAGGCTGTTCCTGGTCTGGAGGTCGTTATGCTGTTGCTCCACTTGCTACTTTCGTAGCCTTGCCGGTTCTTTTCTCTGCGGCTTGGCAGCCACACAGACTTCCTGTAAGGGTGGAACGTTTTTTTGGCAAATGCCATTGGGAACAGTACTTTTTTTATTCCAGCATAGTTCTTCTCTGTATCTAACAATTTGGGGACAAAAGTCAGGAACCTCGATTAGTAGGATTAACCCTCTTGTGCCTCTTATTAACATGGGACGGCAGGCCGTCTAGCAGGACCTGGGGTGCCGGCGGGGCGACAAGCGGACGTTTTGGCGAAGGCAGCCTGTGTGCCAGGCCCCTGCCCGGGGGGCCTGGCCAGGCCACTTCCCCACCAGGGAGACAGGCGGGAGTGTGTCCAGCGTAGGCAGGGACAGGTAGTCAGCCCTCTGAGACCTCCCCTCAGGTTCCAGCCATGGCACCCCAGGGCACCCTGTTAGCCCCCCCCAAAAGATTTGTTGGGGGGCCCCTGTGGTGCAGCTGTGCTGGGTGCCGAGGTGACCCATGGAGCCAGGGTGAAAGGTGGATTTCTCCACCTCCCAATGACACCCCAGCCTGGATCATCATCGGGGAGGTCCCAGTCTTCGTACTCTGCACCTGAATCATCAGAGTAGAGGGAGTCTGATCCCCAAACTCCATTCCACGTATACTCCCCTCTCCTCTGATGCTGCTCACGAAATGTAGCTGGTTCCATTTTCAGGTGGTTTATTCATTCACGGCCGTAGTGGGTGTTGGAACCAAACACTTACATTATGATGGAAAAGTGAATTTATTTAAACAAAACAAACACGAATTCTACATGACAAAACAAAGAGGCTGACAACTAGCAGCAAAACGTATAACTAAACCTAAAACAAACTTACTTAAAGAACATGTAGAGTATTCACAGTAAAACTAGAAAACAAACAAAACATGATAGCAGCCGTGAACTGAGGCATAGTAAAAACAATAAACCACACCGGATGTGGAACATAACTAAGCTTAAGTAGGCTCCCCAATCCGAGACAACTGACAACAGCTGTCTCCGATTGGGGAGCCCTGAACAACAGCATAGAGGTGTCTAGAGGCACTTCTACACGGCACGTCCTGGCTGTGAGCCCGAGGCACAAAAGATGGCCAGGGGCCCCCAGCCAGGACGTGGAAGAGTATCAACCTGTCACATATGTGTCTGTGTTGGTGGATTACTGTTGTGGAAGAGAATCAACCTGTCAAATATGTGTCTGTGTTGATGGAGTTCTGTTGTGGAAGAGTATCAACCTGTCACATATGGGTCTGTGTTGGTGGATTACTGTTGTGGAAGAGAATCAACCTGTCAAATATCTGTCTGTGTTGGTGGATTTATCAAGGTTGTGCGGGAAGGATCCAAAGGCGAACACAGATCAGTTAAGTGCAAATTGTTATTACACATAGAAAGTTTGTGGTGATGGACAGGCAAAGGTTGGCAACGGGGCCAAGGGCAAGATTTAGGACGTTGGGCAGGTGCGTGGGCGGTGGGCAAGCGAAGGTTGATACACGGGGACGTTAGAAACGGGCAAGGTAACTGGGAAGGGGCTCGAAAACAAGAAACATGGAACGCTGGAAACGCTGTACAAGACAAAACGATCTGGCACTGCCAGCTGGGGAAACAGCGACTAAATACACAAAGGGTAATGGGGAATTGACAACCCCTGGTGGGGGGTGGAGACAAGACAACCGGTGAAACACATCAGGGCGTGACAGGATTACTGTTGTGGATGAGGATCAACCTATTACTGCAACATGTCTATTTCATGTACACTATCATTTTTTGAATAGCAACAGCTGCCCTGTAATTGGTCTATCAAACAAATAATAGTACATGGAAGTATTGGAATTAAATATATTGGGTTCAACACACTTATTGTCAATATCTGTCATTTACTGTCAATATCTGTCACAGTCTGTCACTAAGATTTCCCTTACATGTACTCAGTTCTAACATGTTTCAACATGCTCTAGATGGCAGTCTCGCCCCACAGATATACTGATTACCTATGTGAGGAAATGCAGTGTGGAAAGCATATATTTCAGTTTTTCACAATTGCTATGTTTTTTCAGTACTGTTGACACATTTACTAATCTCTTCACAGTTAGCACAACATCAGCCTGTGTAGGCTATACAATTAACACATTTATTGTTGCCTTGACACAACATGCATGTAGTTAACACAAATTTAAAATGCTTGAACTTCTTTTACTCAAGCTCAACCAAGACCGAAACAATTGATTTTTACTGCCCAATTTTCAAATGCTTTCACACTGTAAGTCAGAACAGATAACATCATGTTCTAAACCTAACTTACAGGCTGAAGTCAAAGTGTACCGCTGTTCATATTGTGAATTGAAACACAAATATAAACCCAACAAAACTAAAATGTAAAGAGGCTTCAAAGGAAACTGCAGTGCAAAACACAATCCATGATCAATACAATATACTGTCTATTGGGCAGACCTGAACCATATAGAATAATGCTGTTTCTGTAATTCCATCTGATGTTAGTGTTTTTATTACATTGTGCTATGATTGACAAAATGTTCCTGTTGAAAGAGTGTTGTGTTAGTGTTTTGGAATATTTGTCTGATTTTGAGACATGCTTGTAGTGTTTTGGTAGACCTAGTGTATTGTGTTAGTGTATTATTTTATTTTGAATTTTTTTGGGGAGTTTAGTGATGTGTGATTTTGAGCATGAAATGAACCGTTTTGCCAATTGTGTGTTTTAGGTCGGTTTAAAAAAAACTGTAATAGCAATTGGGAAAAACTATAAATCTACACCAGATAGAATTTGTCATAAGAAACAAAAATCATAAAAATATATATTTTTAAAACTTTGATAAAATATCAGATATTTGGTCTGATGAATACATAGCAGGGTAGCTTAATGCTCCCTAATTAGAGTAGGTTAGAGCAGATGATTGTATATAAAAAAAAATTACTATACAGACGAAAGGAAGAACATTAAGGAAACAATTAACAATACAAACAAACATTTCTTTAAAAAAATAACATTAAAGACAGTTGGGTGTAGGAGCTGTAGAGATGTTTTACTATTAAAAATGCTCAATCATCTACTCTAAGCTTCAGTTTTTTAGATTGTTTTACATTCTATGCAGGCATATGTTTAGGGCTATACTCAGTTTGATATTTCCTAACCATAAGGTTCAATCTGCCATTGCATCCACCTATAAATAGTGATTTATAAATATCCCTGGATTAAAATAAATACTTCAAGTCAACTTTAGGTGAAGGTAAGGACCTAATCAGGGTATAAAAGAAGAATTCACCAGAAAACTGTTCTAAGATCTGGGAGGTGAAATCTTTGATGTTCATTATTTTAGAACTATGCTCATCAAACCTTTTAGTGCCGTCTTCTCTAACTGTCAACTGTGAAAATGGTGTGGAGGGTACAATTACTTTCTGAATAGCCTATGTGTGTCTTTCTGTTTGTTCATGTCTGTGTTTCTGTGCATGTACGTGTGTGGTGTGTGTGTGTTTGTGTATGTCTGTGTTTTTGTGTGGCAGTAGAGCAACCAATGACCACAGCCCCAATGGTAAGCCATGCGTTAGTTAATTAAAGTACATTTCTGTGTTTTTGCGTTGACTGAAGTAATGTTCTGTGTTTGCTGCATATTTATATTTACCTTGCCATTTCCCCGCACCCCAGTGACCAACAACAGTTCATTTGAATTAAACTAATTAGCACTATGAGGGGGAGGCTGTCCTCTAGAACATGGTTTTAACATCTTTTGTAGGTAGATGGAGTTTAAGCAGACAGAGATTGAGTGAGAGGATCATGAATAAACCATACGCCCTTGGGGTCCAGATTATGTCTGCTTGGCATCTCTCCCTCCTGTGTTATTGAAAAGAGGTTCAGGAAGTCACTTTGAAGAAGGTTTTCACCTCCTGTTTTTGTCAGAGTCCGGTGTAGTCTTCCAGTAGAGTCATAATGAATGTGGTGATTCAACAACATGTTGTCTGGAGCATGAAGACGTTCTCGCAGGAGCAGGAAAACACAAAGACCCACCGGGATATGGAAAGTTAAAAACATATGTGCACAAATCCTTCTCAAAGCTGCGATTCTATACCTCATTGTATTTCTTTTTAGAATTTCGAACCTAAATGTTCGGAATCCAGAGAAAACGAAAATAACATGTTTGACTGTCCCAATAATTAAGTAGAGCACAGTGTGTTGGTGAATGTTATTCAAATGATGCGTGAATTTTATTTAGACGCTGTGTCTGCTGTATCAATTACAATGTGAAACAATTATATCCAATTCAGACAGAAAACCTGAGTGATCATCCCATGATTGTATATACAATTAAAGCATACACGATCATGTGATGGCTGTGACTTACCCCAGAGGAGCAGATCCTAACAAACATGTCTGGTTGCCATATAAGAGGGGGACACTTGTCTTCCAACATGGAGGTAAACATGTCTGGTTGCCATATAAGAAGCGGGCACTTGTCTTCCAACATGGAGGTAAACATGTCTGGTTACCATATCAGAGGGGGACACTTGTCTTCCAACATGGAGGTAAACACTTCAGGTTACCATATCAGAGAGGGACACTTGTCTTCAAACATGAAGGTAAACACGTCTGGTTACCATATAAGAGGGGGGACACTTGTCTTCCAACATGGAGGTAAACATGTCTGGTTGCCATATAAGAAGCGGGCACTTGTCTTCCAACATGGAGGTAAACATGTCTGGTTACCATATCAGAGGGGGACACTTGTCTTCCAACATGGAGGTAAACATGTCTGGTTACCATATCAGAGGGGGACACTTGTCTTTAAACATGGAGCAGGATGGACAACAAAGCAGGGGAGGAAATTAGACCCCTGGACAGGGTTACAACTACAAACTGAGTAGATTTTTGTTGATGAAGCAGGCAATCTGGGCACAACATCATTGGCCAATGAGCTGCTGTGCCTGGAACACGTGAGGGGAACATATCAATATGTCCAGCCATATCTGAAGATGACTTGGTACAGATATGGCTACACCCCTTCTAAGGTCCTCAATGTGTTGGCTAATGTTAGGTTCCACCGTTCATAGGTGGTTCATTGGTGGTTTTGGGCCAATCCCTGAACTATTCCTGCCCAATAATCACATTTTCCTCATTGAGGTGGAAGGTTAAGGTACAATGTTAGGTTTGAATTCCCGATGCCAAAAGATTTTTCCAGAAATCCATGAAAACTAAAGGCATTGATAGTGATGTGAATAAAATAACACAAGCTAGCACATAGTTTGAGCTAAACATTAACATTTCTTTCATTTGTTTCTGTTAGTATTTGTTACTTTTGATTGGACAAAGGCAAGAGAAGTCATAATATATTTAGGAGAGAGTTGGACTATGAACAGTTTAGTGACGCATCCAACGGCGTCAAAATACAGAACAATCAGCATACTAAAAGCTATTCAAACAAAAAAGAAGAAAATGTTACGCATGCAATTTGTAAATCATGGATTTCAATGTGAATCATGTCTTTCAAGGTGTAAAGCTGTAAATGTTTTATCTTGTGAATAGTATGTGCTTACAGTTTAGAAAAAAAAATATCCATTTTTTTGTATTAAGCTTTGTGAAAAATGTCCACATATTTGTGAAAATAGTTTGGTAAATTAACACTAAGACTAATGCATACTATTTTCAGAAACACCAAAAAAAATATTCTGTCCTTCAAATAAATCAGAATGAAATGTATTTGAAATGTGTTTTCCAAATAGTACTTTTAAAACCTATTTATCTAACAGTTAAATACTAAGGTATTTGTTGTTCAGATAGTGAAAATACCTGATGAAAATGCCTGAATTTTTTGCCGGTTTGTGTGTGTGGGCGTATCTGTGCTTTTGTGTGAGATTGTGTATGCGCGCAATATTGTATGTATAAATGCAGTGTGATGATGCGTTTACAGGGTCTGAGTACTTGAATGTTTGACAAGAGGCATTGTTGCATTTTTAATCTGTAAGTCAGTGACATCTTCAGAGCTGTGAGTCTAGCAGGGGCCTAAAGCAGCGGCTGCCTGTGAAGGGAGAACATTCCGTCCCGTAGACAAGTTACACGCGGGGAAACGGAGCACATACGTGCAGGGACACATGGGCGAAGTTCGAGTGGAGTCGTGTGTGTTTACAGAAAGGTCCTAAGTCTAATGATCCAATAGAAACCTCACATTCCTAAAACACCACTCCACAGTCAGATCACAGAGAGTTGAGGTGTACTCGCTCCTGAATCTGCTCAGTGTTTCAAAATGAGAGGTGTTCATGTTCTACAGGTTCTGCTGCTGCTCTGCAAGTTAGGGACATCTGTGAGATGCAGTGAAGACACGGCCTCCTATGCACAAGACTTGTGGTCTGAACTCAAAGATCTCAGAGTCTTAGTGAGCATGCAGAATGCAGCGCTGACCATCACCAGGACTGACCTACAAGACGTTAAGAGTACCGTAGCGGAGCTAAAAACAGAGAAAGCAGGTTGTAAAAGAATACTATGCCAACACCTTCACTTTCCTTTTTTAACAAAGTTCCTCTTTGATGGTTTAAATGGTTGACTTTTGGTTTCAGTCATGGCGTACAGGCTGGCAAGTGTTGAAGGACAGCTTGAGGCAAAGAAGACAGAGAATACAGGTGAAGGGAATAGTTTGTTTGGATTGTTTAGTAATGTCTTGATAATAACACGTGTTAAACCATTTAACAAGTGGTGACAGAAAGTGTCAGAAAGGGGTAACAGAAGAACCTTGATATATCGTTTTTAAGTTGTTCATTTAGTTCTTAATGATTTGTTTTCTTTTAATGTTTGTGTCATTTCCGGGACTAAAGACTTATTGAGCAAACTAACATCTGCTCAGGGAGACATTGAAAGACTACAAAAAGAGAATACAGGTAAACTAGAGCTGATAGTAATTTGACATTATATTTAATATGACTAATTGTTCTATATACTTTATTTTTTTTATTGTAAAATAGCAAATATGTTTTACCAATCATGTAATTGACCTTCCTCTACAGAAAAACCCAAAGTGGCCTTTTCCACATCTTTAGGAATGACTGGATCTCATGGGCCGTTCAACACCGTCACCACCGTGGTCTACAAGCACATCTTCTCAAACGTTGGGAACCACTACAACAAAAACACAGGTACCATGGAATACATCTGTATGGTATAGATCTGTGTGGTGTATATCTGTATGGTATACATCTGTGTGGTGTATAACTGTATGGTATACATCTGTGTGGTGTATATCTGTAAAGTATACATCTGTGTGGTACACATCTGTGTGGTGTGTATCTGTATGGTATACATCTGTGTGGTGTATATCTGTTTGGTACACATCTGTGTGGTGTATATCTGTGTGGTATACATCTGTGTGGTGTGTATCTGTATGGTATACATCTGTGTGGTGTATATCTGTATGGTATACATCTGTGTGGTGTATATCTGTATGGTATACATCTGTGTGGTGTATATCTGTATGGTATACATCTGTGTGGTGTATATCTGTGTGGTATACATCTGTGTGGTGTATATCTGTATGGTATACATCTGTGTGGTGTATATCTGTATGGTATACATCTGTGTGGTGTGTATCTGTATGGTATAGATCTGTATGGTATACATCTGTGTGGTATTTATCTATTTTGTATATTCTTGTAAAGTGTTGACTGAGGTCGGTATTCACCCCTTCTTGTATTTTTGTCCTTCAGGTGTCTTTACAGCACCATTGAAGGGACTCTACCACTTTACCTTCACTATTGGGGATTTTCTGAGTTCTACTGTTATGGGCCTGACATTGTTCAAGAATGTAGAGGCCATTATACATTCAGGGGAGTGGGGGGACCATAAACAGTTTAGGTATGCATCCAATGGAGTCATAATACCGCTGGAGATGGGAGATGTTGTTTTCATGCAACTCCCTGCAAACTACAGGATTCATGATGATTCAAATCACCGTAACACTTTTAACGGCATGCTTCTCTACACACTGTAAGGCATGTGACTTTTATTAAAATGTATGTCATTAGCAAACCTTTGACAAAGTGTTGGAAAGCATTTGTATTGTCTGTTGTTTCACACACCGATGCACAAACATACACAAAACATACACTGGTCGTTATCAGAAACAAGACATTATGCAATAATACCTAAGACCAGTAGGGGGTAGTAACAACCCACAGATTGTTTGGGTCTGTTAAGGGAGATGGAGACATACTTGTACACATACTTGTACTGTCAATTGTTTAAATAGCCAATAGGTTTTCCCAATTGCAGGATATTGACAGCTCTGGGCAACTTAAAAGCAATCCAATGGAAGAGTTTTCAACATTATAATTCAACAGCATATTATACATTTGGGATTTGTTATTATTAGTTATGTATTTATGTAAAACAGATGATTTTTCATACTGGCCAGCAGTAGTTGGATTATAGTTAGATTATAGTTATAGTAGAATTTGAGATAGCCTTTAAATTGATTAGAGAACTGCTGAAGCATCCATTGTGGACTCATTGTCATTACTCAGTAGTCATTCCCTGGGGCCAAAAAATATATTTTTGCTGCAGGAATCTTTAGTATTTTGTGGCAAAAATGTATACATTTAAAAATATACACTGTGCAACATGAGGTGATATTGCTGCTCTCAAAAAACGTCGTAATTCCATTAAAACCTATAACCTGTAATAAGGCCTCTAACTGAATAAATATTTTCTTCTGTCCACACACAAATAAAAAACAATAGCTTTTTGCTTCAAGACCAGATAGATATTTTGACATAAGTTTCTAATTTTAGATACATTCCAAAATGAATATTTCCCATTTTAAAATATAAAATACTAACTTAAACATTTTCCAGCCTGCAGTTGCATAAAACAGACACCAGATGTGCGCAAGTGAGCAGCTTCAAAACCCCGCCCCTAACACCTCCCAATCTAGTTGGCCCTCCCATTTCCTGTCAGGACTCCACCCTTGCTGCCTGCCCCCCTCTCCCTGGCCTCACCCCGGCCATCTGCCAGTGAGGCAGACATTTCCTGCTTCCCAGCTGCCTCCATTTCTGTCTCTCCTTTCTGTAAAAAAACAGGATGACAAGATTCCTTTCAGTGAGTCAGCCCCCACCCTCCCCTTCCTTTGTGGAGTTACCCCTAGCAACCAACATAAGAGCGCCCTGTAAACATGACACCCTCCACCTCACAGAGACAGACACCCCCCAACACCACACACATACACACACACTAAGCACGTCATGGGCATTTGTTGGTGTGAGTGGCGTTTAATGTTTAAAGGGACTGGACTGCATGGATTTAGAGGACAACAGAACAGACATTGACTACGCAGAATAAGCTCTTAGACCTGCTGACTCACAAAAGCAAGTCTCACACACAGAGTGGAACATAATAACACTTTATATTCTGTGTTAGTCCTTTCTCTGTTATATAAGTACACAAAGGCTTGTTGGTTTGACTCTTTTCAGTGGGCTGTTGTTCCTTTCTTTCTGTTTCATAAATCAGAGGGTTTCGCTTTTTGCTAGTTCACAGAATCCTCCATTCAGACACACAGCATTTGCAGTGATTGTTTCAGTGTTTCTGCTAATTCCATTGTAAATTGTTGATTGTAAGTATTCTTAAAAGATATACTTGACGTGACTGGTCCTGCAGTTCTCCTTAGTGACCAAACGAGGGCACTCTTGAGTCAGGCTGGCCTGCGGTGGGAACAATGGCCGTGGAGCACATGTGGCATCACTCAGAGAGAGAGACATAATAAATGGAGAGCAGGGCCGGGACTCACAAAGAGGAGATCACTTCAGCTCTCTCTGTAGCCATGCAGACACTGTGTGGACATGGGGCTCAACATTCTAACATTGCAACACATTTCATTTGGTTAAAAAATAAACGTCAGCTAGTCCAGCAAAACACCCCCTCAACCACCCCCGGCTTCTGGGCACCCTAGGTGATTCAGGCCTTTTAAGGAAACAGCCAAGGACAGTGAAAGAGAAGGGGGAGCGAGGAAAACCCAGGGAGAACGTTGGCTGAGTTAGACATGGAATGTGTTAGGGTTCAGCAGTGGGGTACTGTTGGGTCTGTTTTTTATTGCATTGATTGTTTTGTGTGTGTGAGTGTCTGTAAATGTAACCTGAACCCTGTCAAGAGACTAGAACTGGTCAAAAACAGATTTACATGATCGGAAGTGTCTCACATAGCTGATTTGTTGGATAAGATATCAGCATTGTTGTCTGACCTTGTGTCTGTCATGGTGTCTGGGATCAGAGCCAGGCACACAGAGGCCCATTCAGTAAATTTATCCAAGGGCAGCGGCAGGATCAGCTGACTGACCATCACGAGGAACTTCCTGGGTCTCTGTCATTTATCACAAGATTGGTCATTACTGCAAAAAGTCTTTCCACAGCTGAACTGAACGGAAACTGTCCGGCCTGTCTGACTGTGCCTGTGTCTGACCCATGTCAGTTCCAACAGATTGCAGTAGGGGGTACTGTTGAACCATGAATGAAAGTCATCCACAAAGAAAGAGGACACTGCAGCCATTTTACTAACCACACACAAACACCATTTTATGACTCATCATTTAGTTTTTTGTTTCACAGTATTCACGCTCATTCCGCTGTTCACTAATTCCACGCAGAAATTCATTAATACATTCACTTCATGAACATCCATAGACAACCAGCGCTCCACTTCTTACAGGACATTCAACGGGACACCCAAACCCCCCCCCCCCTCCCCCCCACACACACACTCCGTGGTTCTCACACACACACAGATTACGGCCGTGGTGGGGGATGGGAGGTTTTAAAGGCCTGGCTCTTTAACTCAGAGTTGGGAGGGCAGAGTTGGATCAGTGAAATGTACCATCTGTCTTTCTCCCTGTGTGAACTCTCTACTTGCTCCTGTCGTACAACAAAGAGATTAGCACCGCAGTTATAGCCATATATGTACTACATCATCATTCCGCTGGTTAATGATGCTCAATGTCTCAAGGCAGAGGTGTGCTCTCACACACTCTTGAGCAAACACACACACATTCACACAGAAATAACAACCCACAGACATTCTTATGGCCTAAGTAATCTTATATACGCATTTTGGCTTTCGGTACCAAGAATTAAAATACAGCCAGACTGACACACACACGCCCAAACATGTATGGATATTTACAGTGAAAGATTCATTTGAGGTCATGAAGGAGCTGTGTTGCATGAGGAACCCAGCCCGGAGGGTTGCATGAGGAACCCAGCCCGGAGGGTTGCATGAGGAACCCAGCCCGGTGGGTTGCATGAGGAACCCAGCCCGGAGGGTTGCATGAGGAACCCAGCCCGGAGGGTTGCATGAGGAACCCAGCCCGGTGGGTTGCATGAGGAACCCAGCCCGGAGGGTTGCATGAGGAACCCAGCCCGGTGGGTTGCATGAGGAACCCAGCCCGGAGGGTTTGACCTGGATTTCCATGAAGTTTCCGGTCAAACAAATCCGACCCGTGATACTTGGCAGCAGATGCCTGGTAGGCCGTTGCCTAGCTGCCAGGGGATTGTGTCACAATGCTGTCGTTGATATTTATCACCATGGACTTCAAAAAAAAGTTACTAATTATTTGTATGTGTGTTTCCTCCCTGATGTTTCTAACAGGCCTGAGTCAGCCTGCTAGGTCTATTTATGGAGTTTCACTGCCTGCTGTTTTCTCGCCGGGAGTAACAATAGGGTTTCTTCTGTTTCCTCTCCCCAACAACAAATACCGGAATGGTCGGTCCTGTTCCTGCTTCCTTTACCCTATAACTGTTCTGTTCCTCATTGCTGCGCTCCTCATACTCTTATTCCACTTCAATAACTAGTTTCACTCCACTTTAAATGACTAGTTGAAGATTAATTGAGTCAAAGTGTCTGTCCTTTGTGTTCAGTGCTCATGGGAATCTGTCTGGACACAATGGACACAATGTGCATCTACTCTGTTCACTTCAGAGACAAAAGGCAGGGAAATGGTCCTTGTTGTACTGTGTAGAAAGACATCACAGATTCAATTGTAGTCAGGAGTGTATTTTATTCCTTAAGCTGTGGGATACATAATACAAAACACGGACACACACAACACACCACACCAAACCGGGATTGTTGGAGAGCATCATTTACATTGGGATAACACTCTTTGCAAATCAAGGTGAACACATTTGTTTGAACCTCTCATAACCCTGTGAAAGTAGATTCTGTGTTTGTCAGCAGAAACACGATACTTGTGATTCCAGCGCTAGCCGGTTTGTAATACTGCATTTCCCCCCAGAGCCTGCAGGGGGAGCCCCAAGCCCACGGTACAGCTCCAGACCAAACATGTACTGCTGGAATGCGGCATGCTGGGAACAGCCTTGAAGTCAGCTCTTTTCTTATCAGCAACCGAGTCCACATGGTTTCCACACAAATGCCAACAAAGCACCCACACAACAAGAAGCATCATTAGACACAGACATGGAAATGCTGTGTGATCTGAGGAAGGGGTTTCTAAAGCTGTAGGAGCAGAAGTACACTGGGAGGGAAATGTTAAAACCTCTTATCAGCGTAGGACACCGTGGCGAGCTGAGGACCGGGATGGGCTAGGATAGGGGACTCTCACACACACACAGTCAATTTGTGTGTTTCTGTGTAGCTGGTGAGTATTTTGGTCATATAGGAAGCGAACTAAGGGGGCATCGTCTCCTGGCTATAAGCTCTGAAACAAAATGGTCATTTATGCAAAATCTTTTCAGCGGGAGTAAGTGGAAAGTGCGAAAGTGGTCCCGCATGAGAAGTACAAGCCTGAGTTAAGCTGGAAAGGGGGTGGGGGGGTGGGGGGGTGAAGGAGAAGGAAGAGGATGTTTGAATCAAAGGGACGCAGAGCACAATGTGACCATGCAGGGGGAGCGCGTCATCCAGGAGACGGGCTGTAGCAAGGGGGAGCGGCTGGTAGCTCCAGCCAGTGTGCTGAAGAGGATGAGGAGGAGGTGGAGGAGGTGAAGGAGACAAAAGGCAGTGTGTCGGGTGGTGTTGCCGGGTCAGTCACATTACCCCTGGCCCTCTGGCCAGACCAACAGAGTCTTCATTTTACCACTGAACATGTGGTTGCACACCAAACCCCAATCAGACTACAGTCTGACCTCTTGACACTGCAGCCACAGTGTGAAAGAGAGCAGTCTGAAAGAGAGCAGTCTGAAAGAGAGCAGTCTGAAAGAGAGCAGTCTGAGAGAGAGCAGTCTGAGAGACGGCAGTCTGAGAGAGAGCAGTCTGAGAGAGGGTAGTCTGAGAGAGAGCAGTCTGAGAGAGGGCAGTCTGAGAGAGAGCAGTCTGAGAGAGGGTAGTCTGAGAGAGAGCAGTCTGAGAGAGGGCAGTCTGAGAGAGGGCAGTCTGAAGGAGAGCAGTCTGAAGGAGAGCAGTCTGAGAATGCAGTCTGAGAGAGCAATCTGAGAGAGCAGTCTGAAAGAATGCTGTCTGAGAGCAGTCTGAGAAGAGTGAGAGCAGTCTGAGAGAGGGCAGTCTGAGAGAGGGCAGTCTGAGAGAGGGCAGTCTGAGAGAGAGCAGTCTGAGAGAGGGCAGTCTGAGAGAGAGCAGTCTGAGAGAGAGCAGTCTGAGAGAGGGCAGTCTGAGAGAGAGCAGTCTGAGAGAGAGCAGTCTGAGAATGAGCAGTCACGTCACAGTGGGAGAATATTTATGGTGTCCCTCTGTTTTCCCTCTACAGCTGTGCAGCCTCTCAGTTAGCCTTCCACGTTCGGCCACTTCGGCTTCAGTTGAATGAAGCTGAACATCTGTTTCGAATCGTCCTACATTCAGCTGAGCCCAGCGTCTTTCTGGGGCGAATCCTCCCCTGGACAGACAATGAGCTCCTCTGTCTCTGTGGAGGAGAGCATGAATGTGTTGGGATACATATGAGTTGACAAGTTTACTATAAGATATAGAAAAATGAACAAAGGAACCCGTTGGTTTAACTTCTCCTTTTAGTACTTTCCTTCTGGTACTCTCATCATCACAATCTGACATGGTGGAACAGAACACCTTCTCTCTACATTTGTCTGCTCTGTTTAAGTTTCTGACACAACTGTGTTGGTGGGTTTTTCGTGACAGTTCACACATCTTTATGAAGTTCAATTCTCTGTAAGATCATCTTCTTATGGCTTCAATTGGTTGTGATGTCATGGTCCAATCAAAGTGTCCCAGTAGTAAATAGTGTAACCGGCTGTAGTAAGCTGCCCTGGACAGCAGGGAACACTGTTGTTGATGTGTGTCTGTGTCTGAGACATTTTGTGCGCAGGCGTGTGTGAGTGACGCATAACTCTGACTTAAAGGGATATTACTCCTTTATCTGGCACATATGGGTTGGAACCCAGCTTGGGACTGCAGGGGTCAGTGTTGTTGTCGGAGGAGGGAGAGGATGGGCTGATGTCTGGATAATTGTTTCATAATGACCAGATGGACCCATGTCATGTGGAGAGACCTGAAGTCAGATAGTGACTCAATCCACACATCACAACGAAACAGCATTATAAACATTTCCTGTGTTGTTTTCTATGTAAAGGTGTTTGTCTGAACTCCCAACACTGTGATGAGTGGATGAGTGTGTCTGCAGTTCCTCAGTTCATCCATGGGGTGTCATGTGTGGGCCATGGATCTGTCTCCCGGCTGGTACAGTGTGGTGTGTCATGTGTGGGCCATGGATCTGTCTCCCAGCTGGTACAGTGTGGTGTGTCATGTGTGGGCCATGGATCTGTCTCCCAGCTGGTACAGTGTGGTGTGTCATGTGTGGGCCATGGATCTGTCTCCCAGCTGGTACAGTGTGGTGTGTCATGTGTGGCCCGTGGATCTGTCTCCCAGCTGGTACAGTGTGGGAGACAGCAACTAGAAGGTAATCGGTCGTGCTTGATACTGATATTACATAATAATAATAACAGAGTTTATTTTCCATCTTCTTGTCCTTCCTCCTCAGATCATCATCATCATCATCATCATCACAATCTGACATGGTGGAACAGAACACCTTCTCTCAACTTTTGTCTGCTCTGTTTAAGTTTCTGACACAACTGTGTCGGTGGGTTTTTCGTGACAGTTCACACATCTTTATGAAGTCCAATTCTCTGTAAGATCATCTTCTTATGGCTTCAATTGGTTGTGATGTCATGGTCCAATCAAAGTGTCCCAGTAGTAAATAGTGTAACCGGCTGTAGTAAGCTGCCCTGGACAGCAGGGAACACTGTTGTTGATGTGTGTCTGTGTCTGAGACATTTTGTGCGCAGGCGTGTGTGATTGACGCATAACTCTGACTTAAAGGGATATTACTCCTTTAACTGGCACATATGGGTTGGTACCCAGCTTGGGACTGCAGGGGTCAGTGTTGTTGTCGGAGGAGGGAGAGGATGGGCTGATGTCTGGATAATTGTTTCATCATGACCAGATGAGTCATGCCGTCAGATAGTAAATCAAAAAAAAAAAAATATATATATATATGTATTAATGTATACATTGAAGATCAAACTCTTTCCTGTACATGTATGTATAAATTGTAGAGAACAAAATGACGTAACAACAGTCAATGGAAACAAAAATCCCATTCAAACACATACCGAAAAACAAAGTAAACAATTGAAATCACTGGCTGTTGTGTAAATTTCCTCATGGCAACCTATAATGGGACTCAGTAGTGTGTCTGGCCCCCACATGCCTGTATGCACCCCCGACAATGTCTTGGCATGCTCCTGGTGAGACGGGAGTCTGTTGCTGACAGTTCAGTCAAAAACATGCACACCAGTAGCCTGCTGGACATCATTATGTAGGGCTCCGGCAGTGTTCGTCCTGTTCCTCCTTGCACAAAGGAGAAGATGCTATTCCTACTACTTGGTTGATGCCCTTCTACAGCCCTGTCCAGCTCTCCAACTGTAACAGCCTGTCTCCTGTTATCTCCTCTGTGCTCTTGACTCTTCTGGGAGCACAGCACACCTTCTTGCAACCACACTTTTTGATGTGGCAATCCTAGAGTAGCTGGACTACATGTGCAACCTGAATGTGTTGCAGGTACCGCTTTATTTACCATTAGTGACAAGGACACTAGCAGTCAGAAATGATAAGGAGAGAGCAATGTCTGTGGCCACCACCCGCAAAACCATTCCTTCTTGGAGGTTGTCTTGCTGTTGCCTCTCCAGTGCACTTGTTAACACTTTTATTTGCACCCAAACAGCTGACAGAGATTCACAGTCGCTTACCCTTCCTAACTGGACAGATCGATATCCCTGAAGTTTAATTGACTTGGTGTTGTACTGTAATGATTGTGTTCCCTTAAAATGTTTTGATCAGTGAACAGCTTATATATCCAATTTAATATTCAGTATGTCCTTTATATCTGATTTTGACGTGTCTATGACCTGAAGTCAATACCAAAATAGTCAAATCCATTGGTCACAGGGTTTTTTTTCCAGGTCCCCCACTACAAATATTGGATTTCTGAATTTCTGGAAATTTACAACTGGGTATATTTTATTTACTGTTATTTTAACTGGTATGCTAACCACAATCTCACGCGCCACAACTGCCTGGGAGAAATTAGAGTGAACTGGGCTGCTCTGGGACAAAACCTCCGGGTTTTAACACTTTGGAGGATTTGAATAACAACAAAAGGCCTTTTGTTTACTGGCACAACAATCTTGACAATTAGGCTACCACACTGTTTGAAATGGGGTTACTTTTAGGTTCAGTCTTTGAAGTTAGATTTAGGGTTAGGCATCAGGGCTTCAATACGTTTAATAGTTATTATATTATGGTGAGTGTAAAGATTTGATTAAAGTTATGGTTAGGGTTAGAGTTAGAGTTACATTAAGATTAGGGTAAGGGTTAGAGTTAGGTTATGGCTAGGTAATGGATTAGATTTCTGGGTCTCCGATCCCTAAAGGATAGAAGGGAAAACGTGTGTGTCTGTGTGTTCGTTTGTCGTCCGGCCCTACGAATGAATGACCATGAAATATCAGTATCCTTGCTTGTTTGGGCTGTTGTGTTTGTTGTAATGATGAATTTTCTGAATGTCATTATTCTCCTCTCCCCCATCCCCTGCTCCGGTGTCTGTGTGTCTGTGGGGAGAGCTGGGCTAATGCTAATAGTTCCTCAGAGAGGGGTTTAGTCTCTGACTGAAAGGTTCAGCTCCTCCAATGGAATTACTGGAACTGTAACAATAATTCCACTGTTTTCAGTGCGTCCCGGAGATGTCAGTCAACTAAACACAGAAACATTTTGCAACCCGACGGTGCTGGTCGAGTATGTTTGGTTCCATCTGTTTCGGTTCTTGTCCCTCATTGATATCATCTCCAGACTGTGCGTCCTTCCTCTGAGGTTTTAGCTCATATCCGTTTGTCTGGGCAATCAACTCTAGTTGTCGAGGGAATTATATCTCTTTATATCAGGATCCCACAATTGCCAGTGTACATTGAGACGATGAGGTGCTGTGAGGTGTGGTGGGAAGTTGATACATCTGTCTACTTGAATTGAGAGACTGTTTCCCAGTGTAAGGATGTGTTGTGGCACCTGTCTCAGAATGGCAGATCTAATCTAAAGATTACACTTCACTCCTGTGAAATATCTGTTTTCTGGGGTTGTTACTAAACTAACATATGGAGAAAATTCAGGAGAGTGATTAGCAGTGATTAGCAGATTAACCCTCTGTATTGGGATGGAGATGTTTTGTTTTAATTTTCTTTCTTACCTCCAAACACTGATTTGAAATCAATGTTCATATTGTCGGCTTTTAATTCAAATCAAACAAGCTATGCGCGTTCAAATGACTTTTTTCTATATTTCAAGGCACCAAAGGATTTCGGACAGATTCATATAATAACCAAATAAGGCACGCCTAATGAGGCAGACGTGGATTCAAGCGCAGGGTTTATTACAGGCGACGGTACAGGTAAGACATTTAGGTCGAGTTATCAGGGGCAAAACCAACACAAACCAAGGAGAGGAGGCTGACGGCTACAGAAGGAGTCAGCCACAGGAGTAGTCAGGAGGATCTCATCATGCCAGGTCATGTGCTCCGCTCAGTGGAATTAACCTTATCTACTCTTCCTCCTCTTTCCATCTCCTTTGACTCCTCCTCTGTTCCTCCTTTCAAGGTAGCCTGGTCATGTGACGGTTAACGGCTGTTGGACCTGAGCAGTGGGTGGCTGAGCGCCCTCCTCAAGCATCTGGACCGCAGGCCGAGCACAACCACGGACCAATCGCGAGGCCGGAAAACTCCATGTTTATCTGCCTAATAGACCAGATTGGCCTGCTTGTTTTTGTACACGTTCTCCCTTGGAATAAGTGACCCACAGCTAAGCGGCAAGGTAGTTTGGCCTGAATGGGATTGGCACACGGAGGAGATGTTTTCAGGGTTAGTTGGACCTGAGTCGTGACCGTCGGATAAATGACAACAGATCTTTTTCGAACTTGGCATGAAAAAATGCTCGGTAAAATGTACATAATTACTGTAAAATCCAAATGTGCGCACCAACGCATTTACATACAGGCACACATAAAAATAATTACGTGTGCAGCCTGTCGTCGCACGTTCCAGGGAGGGAGTACTGCTTTGACCCCAGATTCACAGATTGAGCAGATGTCTCTATTGGCAGCCGCTGCTTTTGGCCTTTGGGAGTGTGTGCGTGTAATGCGTGCGTGAGTGTTGTGGACGTGTTTCTCTGTACAGAAAGCAACAGTGTATCATCAACGGGCCGCACCGAATGAGGACGCTACTTCTTCCGACACTCCAACACCCACCTTGAACAAAGGAGCGTTTAACTTCCCCAAACAGTCAATGGAGGTTTCCCCCAACGTCCCCCGGCCCCGCTCGGACCTCCCCCCCCCAAGCCCTTTCAGCAGCGGGGACAATGGAGGAGCGTGTGGTGTATACTGAGACCCGCCGGTCCTGCTGCTGCCTTGGCATGGAGGGTTTGTGGGCCGGTTTACGAACAACCAAGTCTGCTGGGTCCTCTGTTGATTCGCTCGTCAACAGACACAGCGACAGCCAATGAAACAGACCGAGCAGCGGAATAACGAAGAACTGAACACTCTGCCGCTTTATATAACCCCCCCCACCCGACGTATATCGACCCCCCCGACGTATATCGACCCCCCCGTAAACAGATCCAAAAACACGCAGAGCGATTGTGTAGATGGAAACGCCGTCATCAAAGGTGACAATTAGAACCTGGGCCTGTCAATTCATGTCATGTATAACCGGCCCAAGGCTGTGTTGCTGAAGGATGTGCGTTTCACCACGGCCATTAAACATCCCACACACGTCCGCATGATGCGGGAACTCCACACCGTGTTCTTCTGGCTGTGTTCACGGTGCCGGCTGTGAGAAAGCGTGTTGGAGCTTATTTCTCCTGGATGTGTGTGGTGTTTTTGGTTTCACGGTTGATTTAGGATTAATAGTCTCCTCCTGTCTCTCTTTCTCTCCCTCCCTCTCAGTTCAATTCAATTCAGCTTTATTATCATGACAATTCATACAACCACATTGCCACTAACAGCAGATAACCACACTGTAACCATGACAAGAACCGAAATAAGTGGCGACGATGGCTAAAATACACAAATAATGAATGGTTAAAAGGTAACAGGCAGGTCACAGGTTATTTTGTGGCACTCTTCCAGGAAGCGCCCAGCTAGTGGGGCTGTGCATCCTTCTCCCAAGACCACCTGCATCTTATTCTCATCTGACAGCATGGTGAATGACGACACTTGTGTTTCACATTTTTCAAAGAAATGCTGTCTGGTTTTGGCGGTGTAGTAGAAAGTGCATCTCTGTCTCTCTTCCCTCTCTCCCTCTCTCTCTCACTCCCTTTATCTCTTTCTCTCTCCATCTGTCTCTTTCCATCTGTCTCTCTCCATCTGTCACTCTCTTTCTCCCTGTCTCTCTCACTGACTCTCTTCCTCTCTCTTTCTCTCCCTCCCTCTTTCTTTCTTTCTGTCTCTCTCCCTCCCTATCCTTCTCGTCTTACCTCTCTCCCTCTGTCTCTCTCCCTCTCTTTCTCCCTCTCTCCTTCTGTCTCTCTCCCTCTGTCTCTCTCCCTCTGTCGTTCGCTTTCTTCAAGTGGTTCTAAAAAGTTCTGATTTCAGGGCAGAATTCTCTGTCTCATTGGGGTCATTGGACCGAATGTAATCACTTCTCTATTTCTCCAAACTCTTTTGCAGGAGTTGTTAGAAGCGTTAATGGGATTGTGAGGCTGTGAGGCTGTCAGATCCCATTTTAGAAATTCTAGGCAAATCATCATGTTCCTGTAACCTTGACCTGACAGCCATCTTCCCAGAGAAAGATATGGAGACAGACAAACTAGGCTCGCCACAGCCAGCCCCAACCCTTTACAATGGCAAATGGGTGGGTGAGCATGTCTCTATACACAGAAACACGCACATGCACATACTGTCGTTATAGAAAATCCACAAAGCCCCTGAGAGCTGGGTCCTCTGTCCATCTTCTTTTTTTTACTCTGTGTGTTTAACCCAGAGGAGTCCATTAGATGCCTTTGTTCAGGTCTAACAGCACACTGAATGCTAACACCGTGGGCTAAGGCTAAATATAGCGCAGCAAGAGCTCTGACGACCAGGGTGTTTTCTTGCTCTGCATGCATGGACAGACAAGTTCCCACGAACACATTCCCAGTAAGCCGTGGTCTCCTGAAGACCCCTGGCAGGCACCAGTCCCCCCTCGGGGGTTTTATTGGAGCTTTGCCGGATAAATAGTTCCAGTGAAAGGATCAGTACCACTGGTACCTTCTGTTTTCCCTTTTGTGGTTTCCTCCTCCGTTTTGTCTTATTTTTCACTATGATCCACGTTGCCAAGCTGAGACTGTTTTAATAGGTGCCTTGTTAATTAATCCAAGCTGGGCTGGCCTTTCACTGGGCTGTGTAATGGCCTTTGGGCCTTTCCAGTCCTCCCAGTAAAAGCATTTGAAACCAGTTTATTTAGAAACCTTCCGGCCGTCCCTTGCCCTGACATCTGGCCTGATGGTAATCATCATGAAAGACCAGCTCTGCCTTTCCCTCAACAGGACTCATTAAAACCAGTCCGGTTTCCCACACGACATCCGCACAGGAACTGCTTGAACACTGTTCAACTTTAATAAAAGCAGTTCAGATTCCCTCGCAAGGTCCTCCCGGGAAATAAGATGAACCCTGTTGATACTTGACAACTCAGTCAATACAGATACAAAACATGCCGTATCATCAATTTCAATTTCAATCTATGTAATTGTATGTATTTCTGCAAGACAATGCCGCACACATTCAGACACTGAGTATTAATAATAGGTAGACCTAATCATAACGTAAAGGTTTGTGTCTGTGCATTTTATATGGTGTTAATGCATTCTGTCTTTGTTGATGTGTGTGTGTATAACACAACATGTTAATCTCTCCCTGACGTCACTGCGTGTGTTCAATGGTGCAACGGAAGGGGTTAAGCCCCACCCTTACAGAATCTCTTGATGACCTACATAATCCAACATGGCTGGGGTGATTCTATAACACAATACAGGTATTTCTTTCTCCTTCAGCCCTTAGTTCCTACGATGTCCTATAATATTTATCACGTTTTTTGTCTTTCTGTGTGTGTTTGTGCGTGTGTTTATGAATACACGCTTTCCCTTTCTAGTTGTGTGCCACGGTACATTCATAATCTGATACAGCTCTCCTTAGTGCACCTCTGTACATTATGTGCTGTGTGGCTGTCTTTAGGGTATGACCCAGAGCGTGTGTTTGTGTGTGTTTGTCAGGAGGGATAAGTGCCTCTCTAATCCTCTGTCACTGAGCTTAGATCAGCTCAGCCAGGGGCTTGGTTTTTGCCTCTCAGACGCATGTTTAGTTTAGAGGCAGAGTGAATCGCTACTCTCACTAAAATCACCTGTCAGAGTATACTGGACTTCAGGGGTCGCTATGATCACCAGATGAATAAACCGGAGGCATTAATATTACTTGACAGAACAAACCAGTCTCTAGGAGTCGGTACTATCACTTGATAGACTAAAAAAGTATTTCTACGTCATTACTGTGACCATTACCACGAACCAGACTTTAGGAGTCACTGGGCATCATTATGAAGTATAAAGGACACTTAAGGCAAAGTAAACTGCTTTTATTACATTACTCATAAGATCTTTTAATTTTTTTGTCTCAAATGATCCTGTTTTGTTTAACTGTATCTATGTTTTGGTTTACAGTTACATACAGTCATGTGAAAAATTTAGGTTGTTTTTTAAGAAATATGGACATATCAATATTTGATATTCTGTAAAACATTATCTACAGAAAAAAGTGATGTGATTGGAACAAAAGCAATGACATCTTTACCATGATATTATTTATTTGATGAAAGATTTACAAAGATGCCATTTTCTACAAAAGAAATTGAACACCCTATACCTTAATATCTGCTATTTCCCCCTTTGGCAAAAATAACTTCAACAAGACATTTACTATAACTGTCTACCAGTCTCTGACATCAACTGGGAGAAGACCCAGTGAAGAGGTTTTTTAGAGTACAGAGCAGAATCTATATTTAGACAATATTCTGTTAAAGCTGGACTGTTATATAAACAACCTTAAGTGTATGCCACTGTGTATGCAACCATGTTTGTGATGTAACGCCAAAGGGGTCACACTTAGACGACAAGTCAGGTGATGTTATGGAAGCACATACGTTTAAATGGGCCACCTATAGTATATTTGTAAGAACACTCATCTAAATTAGTTTTATCAACCTTTTCTCCACAAATGAGCGTGTTCATTTGAATCCCAAAAGTATGATTTTAATGTTCCGGTTTGCAACAGCTTTTTACATTACTATTGGTTCCAAAGGGTTGGAAGAACGATTCCACAAGGCACATTTGTGGGGTTCACTGCCAAGTCTGCCCCTGTGCCCGTGAGTTCATCAAGTCTGCCCCTGTGCCCGTGAGTTCATCAAGTCTGCCCCTGTGCCCGTGAGTTCATCAAGTCTGCCCCTGTGCCCGTGAGTTCATC